>JANVCQ010678237.1:0-15190 GCA_025531925.1 Erythroxylum plowmanianum | reverse complement strand
TTGAAGAACAAGAGGTAAATCAAATTGGTTGAGGATACAACAACAAGGAGAAGATAGATTGCTAAAGGAAAAGATTTAAAAGCAAAGGATTTGGATACAAGAAGAAGGAGAGGATAGCGCAACGAGGATTTAAAGTTCTAGCAAAGGAGTCGGTAATACTCTTCATCTTGTTTATATTTTTATTATCCTTATACCATATCATGTACGGATTGGCATGATGATTTGGATTTGTTGCTTCTATTGAAAAAATGATTTCTTAAAAGTTTTGAAATCTACCATTTCTCCAAATATAACATGCTTTCTTTTTTCCGATCCAACATAAAATTCATCCGTGCTCCCATGGCGAAAGCGAGATCGAGTTGTAGCTCCTTGAGTTCTTTTTCGAGGCGACATATCACTCCTTCAATATAAAACCATTGAAAACCATTAGTTTATGTTTCATGTAAAAAAAAATTCAAATCATGTAAGACAATTTAAATCATATGAAACAATTTCAAATCAAGTAAAACAATACAAAAATGCACTTTGTTCATTTAAAACAATGCATGTGATTTATTCAAGACAATTCATGTTCATTTCGTAGTTCAAAACTACCTATTTCATACCTAGGATACCCCTAAACCTAGTCCTGCACTTGGACCTCAACCTAGTAGCTCTAATACCATAAGTGTTAGGACCCTGCCCTTGCAAGTCACATGCTTGACGTCCTACGTGACATCTGGATGTGCATCTACAAGGGTGGCGTGCCCACACCAGTTAAACATAAAAAATGAACTCATTTCTTCTATTTCCGAATAGATTTTGGGAAACTTTAAACTAGAATTTCAAACTAACTTCTCTAGAAAATTTGTTCTACATTGTCTTAAGTCTCTAATGACACCAAAATCATTTAATTTGGTTTTAAAATCTGAAAGTTATAGCCCAAACATTTTCGGACTATTATTGTACTAAAATAATACGCTATACCCAACTTCACTCTAGAAATTGAAAATCTTAGGTACTTAATTAAAATTTGATTCCTTCAGATAATTTGTGACTCTATGTCTTTAGTTTATTAAGAGACAATAATCATCACATTTGGAGCTCAACAGATCAAGATATCACCAAAATATTGAAGCATGTTTAGTAAAAATATCCAACTCATATTCTTCCAAACGATCCCCTCAATTTGATTCAATCAAACTTTTTCAAATTAATACCAAAAGCTATAACTTTTTATGGAGAGTTAGAGAAATGTGTTATGAATCCAATGCTTTAAAAATCAGGTCATTTAGAGGTATGACGACAAAGTTATGGTCAAAAGAGTGAAAGATATTCAGGTGGGGGGGAAGGACCTACGGGTCGCGATTGTGCATAAAGACGATTGCGACCTGGAGCGCGATTCGCGCATCTCAGTCGTGATCACGACTTTCTCCTCCTACTTTTCTTCTTCCGACCTATATTGATAAAATAAGCATAACTTTTACTACAAACATCAGATTAAGCTCATTCTTAGACCATTTTAAAGAAGACTTCTAGATCTACAACTTCTATGGAGAACTTAAAAACAATTTCTACCTTTATAAGGGTCAAAATTTCAAAACAATATAGCTATCTCGAATGTCCATCCTATGAAACATTACAAATTTCTAATAATCATATCTCTCAACTCGAATGTCCAAAAATTTCATATTATATATCATTGGAAAGCTGGTAAAATAATCTATAACTTCCAAGAAGACAACTTTATAAAATTCAGCCTAGGTCAATACATTATTTCCCTCAAAGCCAGAACATAAATTCTTACCCTTATGGAAAACTTGAAAATGCAATGAACAAATTTGACATATCATCGGCAAAACACTATACTTCATTAACATCAAAATATAAGAGTTTTTACAAAGTTTTAGTAGGCATTTTCAGCCACAATACATCAATATCTCAAAATGCCAAAATACAAAAAGAGACATGAACAGTAATTTTCTCAAAATGCAACTAAAGCCTTGTAGTTACAAATCTAGCTTAAAATACAAAAAGATGCAAATTTTGGAGCGATGCCTTGATTCTCTTTCACTCGATCTCTTGCTCGTCACCTGGAGATGGGAAGGAATGGGGGTGAGTTTAAAGCTCGTGGGTAACAGTTTATAACAGAAAAATAAGCAAAACCTTTAAAATGTTCATTTGCTAATACATAATTCTAATTAATTTCATCAAGTTATCATCCTCAAATTCATAACTGAAATACACAAATTTCAAATAATGAATGCATCAAACTTGTCAATATCACATAAGCACATAAGCACATCAAAATGGTTTGGGTAATTCCATAAACATGACAAACTACACATTTCTACATAATGGTCCTGTGTAGTCGTAAACTTGACGTACTAACGCAATCCCATATAGTGGTTTTGTGTAAACGTAAACTTAAGGGACTCTCGGAAGGAGGTCCATGCTATTAACGGGCAGGCGGGAGAAACCTTTAACTTGGTCAACGTGCACATGACATTCTTGAATGGATTACACCAAACCCACATGTAATTCATGAATTGAAAACTGTTTGCTCAAATGGCACATTCTTGGAAGCTTGTTTTTCATGAACATGAGATATTTCGAAAACTATTTCCAAAAACATGATTTCATAAACATGTATCTTTTCAAAAGAATCATTTTCAAAGTCTTTTTACAAATCATCAACCCATTTCACATATCAAACACATATCAAATTCTCAATTCATTCAAGAAGCACCAAATGCAACATTTATGATGCAATTTAAAAACATTAAACTTTCTTGATTGAAAGAAAACATTTATTGGCTTATTTATTCTATTATAAACATATACCCATCTTAAATTCCTTTCTTAATAAATTTGCTTAAGGATGTCTTTCCTCTTGCTCCTTTTACCTCTCTTGATCCCCTCCTTGATTTTCTTCATAAATGATAAAATTCCCCAAAAAGCACATTCACTGAAATTGACTCTAGATTGCTTAAGCCCATGTATTTCCTAAACTTCATGAACCAAAACTCCTTCCATATATCCAAGTATAAAAATCGAACTAACCTTGGATCTTCACCAATTTATGTGATTATTGGTTCTAAAGAAAGCTTTTCCCTTCCTCTTTCTTTTTCCCTTCTTGAGTAACCTTAAACTCTCTCTTTGAGACTAAGAAAAGATGAAACCTAACTCAAAACTCCATTTTTTTTCTCTACTTCATCGAAACCCCTCTTTCTCACTTTTGATTTTCGTATTTCATTTCTTCTTTCACCTATTCCACGTTTCTCTTCTTCTTAAGCACAAAACAACACCTTTCCTTTTCCATTTTACCCTTAATGAATGAGAAAAGTCCCCCTTGCCCTTCCTTTAATGCCTTAGTATTTTTAACCTTAGGTAAACTACCCAAAATATTCCTTTATGCATTTATTTACCACCTTTACTTCAACTAACCCATGAAATAAATTATACTAACATAGACATAAATAAATATAAAAAGAAAAAATTTAACTCCCAAAAATTCACTTATCCAAACCTCATAATTATCTAAATCATGCCTAACTTGAAAAAATATTCGGGGGCCAACAATAAATCTAGTCCCTCTTCCTAGAATTTTTACAAATGTCTATGAGTGTTCCTTATAACTAGTAGTTGTCAGAAGTAAAAGTATCTTGAAAAATATTCATTTACCCATTTTAACCATAGTGCAAACTTATCCTTGATTAGTCTCCAATTCCTTTTAGTTACAAGGATATTATGTGTTGCTTAGAGTGAGATTAATCCAATTCATCCCTTATATTTAGTCTTATAAAGAACATCCCATTTGACCTTAGCCCCCTCGGAGCATTCAGGTTTACCTAACCATGGGAAGTTCTTAAGACATTTTTCAATCTCTTTGTTAACCCTTCTATGAAGAAGAAGATGAGAGCTCCAATGAGTGAGCATACTCATTAGAACTAAGGTTATAAATTGTAGTCTACCATCAAAAGAAAGACATTTATTCCACCAAGCATCAATTCTCCTTTTAATCATCTCAAATAGAGTAACACAATCTTTAATCCTAGGTTTCTTAGAAGTAATAGACAACCTACATATTTAAAATCGAGAATTTTACGACACAATCCTACTGTTGAACTTAGTTCTTGATTGTTAGACACATCTTTAGAGAAATATGTTGTACTTTTAAGATGGTTATATCTCAGACTTGACATTTTAGAGAAAGTTGATAGTCTAGTTTAAGAACAATAATAAAAGAGACATAACATGATTAAGTCATCCGCAAATGCCAACCTAGCAATCCCTAACTCCTTACATTTAACATGAAATACAAACTCAAGATTCCTATTGACATAGTGTTCAATCATACTAGATAGTACCTCCATGACAAATGTAAATAGATATAGTGAGATAGGATCCCCTTGCCTAGTTCCTTTAGCCCCTTCTAATAGCCTTGTTAGTCTAACATTAACAACTACACTATAGTAGGCAGTGGAAATGTAAGTACATATTCAATCAATAAATAAAGTAAAAAAGACAAATGCTTAGAGAGATTTATAAATAAAGTCCCATAAGATGGATAAAAGGCTTTGCAAAAGCCTACCTTTATAACACAACTCCTTATATGTCTACTAAAATCATATTCCATAAGAAATTCCTGGAACATTAAGATATTGCCTGAGATTGACCGGATTGGAATGAAAGCTCCTTAGACTAAGGACAAGATGTCCTTTAGGGAACCAAATAGTATTACAATAAGTGTTAGAGAAGTGCTCTAAAGGCAATCACCTTTAGCACTATTGTACAAATCATTTTATGATTAATAAAGGCATTTTTCATTATTTTGATGTTCATACATTGATGGATTTAATTTTAATCTTAAATTGATTTACTGAAGTCCTTGAAGCATGGAGGAAATCATGATGAGATCATGATAATGAGATTCCTATCATGTATAATAATGTTAGTATCTAAACTTTCCCTAGTCATAGGATTAATGAGATAGGATATCATTAATCCGGATAGACTAACACATGTTACACTCCTTGATTGGATCCAGCAATAGATTTCATAAGCTGTAGACATCAGTTATTTAGACTTAACATGTGGATGCTTACTAAGGGTATTAAGTACACTAGACTAACCTACTATGAAATAATCATATGGATATTCTATTCTAGAGTCAATGATGGTCTCATCATAGCAATGGTGTAATTATCCTTTGACCTGAGGTGCTTAAGGATATCTCAGGTATTGATCATGTGCTTTGACTCCATTCATCGATGCCTTTTAGGGGTTATTCATAGGGTGGTGACTGGGTATGGATTGAGGTATTTGGAGGTAATTGAGTAGCCAATAAAGGATTCACCACTCTTGATAGAAGGAGATGATACCCACGACCTCTTATCGAGGTCATTACTCAGGAGTCCAGGGGTCTCTCGCCAGAGCAGATATGTGTTATAAAGAGAGTCTTCAATGACATATAAAGTAATGAGATCCTTAGGGCAAGATCTAATATCACTTAAACTAGATGTGACGTAGTCAATCTAGTAGTAGTTGACACTTTGACCAAACTCTGAACCAAATGGGTATAGATGGTGAAAGGACGAATTTCATGGCAACATTGCGTATAGAAGTTTCATAGTCAAACCACTAACTTTTCGATCAATTAGGGGACGTATTGCTAGATACCACTCTTGATTTACTTAAATTAAGTGTTAATTAAAGTGGCTAACATAATTGGAAACCTAATGGGTCACACTTATAGGAGATTCGAAGGACGAGTAAAATGGTCTTGTATAGTGATAAAATATATGAGAGAGTGTTTCAGGATTGTATCACGATGTGATAGTGGTAGAAAATGTTACATGGAATGGATTAGAAACATGTGTTTGGCTGCCAATTTGGTCATTAACTTCCCAAAACTTTCATTAATGCATGTTATTCATAGTCATTAGCTTCCCATAACTTCCATTAATGCATGCTATTCATGACCATTAACTTCCTATAACTCTCCATTGGTGATGGGGGTTATGGAAAAACAAATGATGCAAAAAATAGTGATGATTTTCATGCATCTTGTGTAAGACACAAGTGTAAGAAAGGTTCTTTTTTGCACACACACTCATTTTCTCTCTAACTCTCATAAGAGTTCTTGTCTTTCCTAGCGTAAAGAAAGAATTATAACCATCTCCTAGTGAGGTTTCATCCTTCTATCTTTATGTGGACTTTTATTAAAGATGGTCGACATTGGTTGTTGTAGTTTATAATAACCCAATGAAAAGAAGATTTAAGAACGAAGGAGATCGTCGGAAAGGTATGTAAACATCTTACATTTCATGTTCTTATTTTCTATATCTATATACATAAGTAGATATGGTTTTTGAAGTTTTGTTTTATTTTCTACTGCGTATATTTGATATATATTATGTATAAGATGCATGACTGGAACCATACAATGGTATCAGAGCCATCTTGTGCATTGTTAGATGCAGAATACATGACATGTGAAAACTGTTTTCATGGTTATGACAGCTTAGGATCCTGTAATGTTTTATTTGAAATTAATTCACTACAAGAAAACAACATAATTTGCGACATTTAAAAAACATCACAAAATCTCAAAAAAGTCCCATAATGAAATTTGTTACGTTTTAAAAAGCGTCATAAATAATGTCGCCAAATGTGGTGTAGGCAAAAGGTTTCTACGACATTTCCCATAAAACATCACGAAAAACATGGACATTCTGCATCGTTTTAATTAATGTCACCGAAAGATTGGTCTTTCTGTGATATTTTGTGGAAACTTCACAGAAAGTCACACTCTGTGATATTTTGGAAATATCACAGGAAATCACATTCTGCAACATTTTTGGAAACGTCACAGAAAGTGACAATCCGCGACGTTTTTAATACATCGTGGAATGTTGCTTTCTGTGACATATATATAAAAAACATTGCGGAATGTTGCTTTCTGTGAGGTATATACAAAAACATCATAGATAGTTGTATTATTTTTTCTTTTTCGCAAATCATTTTAATTTAATAATTTTTAAATTTTAATAATTATTTTTTAAATTACAAAATTTTTAAATCTTATTTTTTTAATAATTATTCAATATTATTTATTTAAAAATTCTTCAATTTTTTAGTATATCATTAATTTTAATAATTATTCATATATCACAAGAATTTCATGCCTACATAAAATGTATTATTTAATTGCAATTCGCATACATGTCATAATACACTAATTAATATCAAAAATACATCAAAAGCGTATAGTCAGTAGTCATAAGTATATGATATCTCAATATGAGTACATATATCTAACCTAAACAAATATTATGTGTAGAACAATAAAAGTTTCAAGAGGTTTTTTTGTTGTTCAAATTCAATTCTTTGTTGTTCGACTTCGGTAGTTAGTCGATGCTGCATTTGTTCAACTTTTTTATTCAATTCATCAACTTGAGACTGTAACTCTTGATTAACCTTCTTTGACTCCTCTAGTTCGTCTCAAAGTGTCTTTCTGACTGAAGTCTTCCCTAGTGGTTAAGGCCCAACTGTCTTGCCAACAACATAATCTGATTAGCGTCTAAGACTTTGTTACACACTTCATCCTCTATCATCGGATGACCTTGTTCTATTAAATATGCCAATTCCTTACATATTAATTCCTAAAAAATTAAGAATTAATTAGATAGACAGTCTCATTTAAGAAATATTTGTAAATGAACTATGTACTCACCCATTTTTCTCTGCTTTCGGTAGTTATCCATTGACCTTTACTTTCATTATAATGAGTGTGATAACATAGCTTCATCCGGTCACACTCTTCTCTATTTTTATCTCTTTGTTGTATAGAAATATATTACTAGTAATATTTATTATAAATTTTGAAATGTCAATCAAAGTAAAATATAATTAAGAAGATAATAACTCACAATCTCATGTCGTATCACTACAAAGGCCTTGGAGCAGGACTGGGTTACCCAAGCTCAGGCCTACCCAAAGCCCAACTCTCCGTTTTGCTTAGAAAAGTTGGACCTCAGATTGGTTTGGGCTTAATTTGGCCCATAGATTGGCCCATTAAAAACACCTAATTTAGGCAGCCCATTGTCATCCTTATTTAATATTCTCAACAATGTGACTCTAAATGGTTCCCAAATAACTTAACCAAAGCAGCACAAAAGGCATAACCATCCTGAAAAGCTTTATGCTTTTGTCCTACATAATAGTTAATCATCAGGATATCCCATTACATTAAATAGCATATTCACATGCAATGCATAGACAAGGCTCTATTTTGAACTTATAAACATTAATGTGTCCTTCACAATAGAAAGAAGGAAAGACTTTGAAACAAACTGAAAGCTTAGGATACATGCAATTGCACTTTATTTTTACATTTATTAATAATAAATAGAAAAGATAGTGAAAACTAACAGAAAAAGTAACATTTCAATAGTCCATCATAAGTAGAGCACAACCATGGAAATCAAATATAGAATTTGTACAAATGTGCATTAATCGCCCAACATCCCTTTTCTAATTCATGTGAATGGCAATATGAACTACTAGATTGAAATCTAAGCATCAACTAATTAAGACTGATATGATTCTAGTTGCATATGAATGACACAAGCATCGATGTATACATGACTTAAGAAGAATAGTTCTTCAGTGACTAGATGTGTACCTACAATGATTTTGTTAAATGAACCACGGTGCGTTTAAGTGCTCCATATGCAGCAAACTTGGATAAAAACAAAGTGATAACTTAATCATCAATGAAACAACCAATCATTTAAGGAATAAGTAATACAACAAATGAAGCATATAACATTTGAGTGACCCAATTGTAGCATGTAAGGAACTAGGATGCTGCTCACAGCTTATTTGGAATTGAAATCCACTTAATGGTCAAATCGAAGAGTAGACAAGCCCTTATAAGATTTCACCAGTGGTCTTGTCCTTAAAAGCCCAAGACTCTAACCTCATTGCATTATAATACCTCTAATGATATCTTTTAGCTCAAAATTAGCAGGACATT
Organism: Erythroxylum plowmanianum; assembly: GCA_025531925.1. Lineage (NCBI taxonomy): Eukaryota > Viridiplantae > Streptophyta > Magnoliopsida > Malpighiales > Erythroxylaceae > Erythroxylum > Erythroxylum plowmanianum. The sequence continues at coordinate 6,168 of JANVCQ010678237.1, read as the reverse complement.
TTTGTTTTAACGTCCAGAGGGGAATAGGGCTAAGATAACATAAAGAATAGAAATGACAACTAATTGCAGTAAAAGAAGTTGGAAGAATCGCATATGATTTAAAGTTCAAAAATTAGAAATGGAATGGTGTCGAGGAAATTCAAGGAATAGAAGTAATTATATGACTATCTTCAAATTACTAATATGATCAAGTTAGTTTTAGAATTCACACCACTAACTATAACACACCATATCAGAGGGTGTTTTCTATTCTTTGCTAACCATTTGCTATAGTTTTAGATAATTAGCGACATCTAGTTAGAGTTATTTTGAAGGGGTGAAAGACAAATATTGATAGAATTGACAAACAAGCTTTAGTAGAACTGAGATTACAAATAGCCTTCAAGATGAGTGAGGATGTTGAGATCAAGGGCAGACAATGCCATACTTCATTATTCACATATAAATATCAAACAGCCAACAGAGAAAATTTTTCAAACTCAAAATAAGCTAGGGAGCATGTCCCTACCGTTAATAGGAATTGAAGAATCATAGCAACAGAGGTAAGAATTATGATTAAATGTTTTATGGGCAAAAAAAGCAATGATGTTAAATTACAGAAATATAATAATATAATGATAAGCATCTCAACTTTATGTGTTGTGATACATTTTTCTACAAAGTCTAGCAAAATCATGTTTCAAAAAACTCCAACCATATTGAAGAAATACCTAAGGGTTGGTCTTCCATACAAAATGTCCATCAGTATTAAATATGTGACCTCCTCAACGCTAGTTCAGCATCATTTTTATTGCCTTCAATTCAGTTAGGCATAACAATATGCTCAGAATTACCATTATATATGCAAAAGAAATAGAAAAGAAATAAAAGAGAGAGAAAGTGAGAGAAAATCTTTTTACCTCTCTACATATCATCAGACCAAGAGTGTTTGTAGTGACAACTTCTTTGAAGAAAAAGAAACTCTAAAATTTAAGAGATATTATAATGAAATAGACAAATTAAAATAAGGGAAAATAGCAGTAGTATATAACAAAAGGCCAAATATGTCATTCCTTACATAAGATCATCATCTGATGCTTCTACTAAGGGCTTAAAACTATATGTATCTGATCTTGCATTATTAATCTGCATCAATCTTAACAATATCTGTACACATCAAGCAAACAATAACAACCAGAACTCTCAAATTAAAGCAAAATTTCTAGTCTGTAACATTCACATATACGTTCAAACATAGGTGATGAGCATAAAAGAAAGAAAATCAAGAAATTTATAAAATTAGGGTTAAGGATGAGCAGGAGAGCTTACCTGAAGCCCAAAGAGCAAACGCTTCACTTCTTAATCTCAAAATGCTTGGGCTTCTTACTAGAGGAAGAAGGAGCGGTGCTACTAGAGGACTCAAATTTGGGTGGGAAGAAGGCAAAGAGAAGAATCCAGAGAAGAAGAAACCATAGAAGAAACCAGAGAAGAAGAAACATCAGAGAAGAAACTAGTAAAATGGTGGAAAATGAAGAAGAAAATGTTACTTTTAAATATTAATTAAACAAAAGGCAAATGCCAACAATGACGTTTTATTCACCAAAACGTCTTGGTTTCTATTTCATGACATTTTAATAAAAAAATCATAAAAATTGTTACAAATCCGCTACGTTTTCATAAAATGTCATGGAAAATTCAAACTTTTTGTGACATGTTTTAAACATGACGAAAAGTCTTCACATTCAACGACGATTTATCAATAAAACATCGCAGATTGTGTTGTTTTCTTGTATTGATTATAGAAATTTGGTTTTCATGATTTTCTTTTACTAATCTGTTCTTAAACTATATGTGAATGATTCAAAGTGATTGAAAATATTTTTAATGTGATTAAATTATTTAATTTCGAATTTACAAGAACATGTATGAAATTTGTCTTTCTGTTGGACATATGATGTCTATTGGGTAAACTGATGAGGTTAAACATGATTTTCATGGAATTTGATTATCAAAAAATTATGTGAACATAGTTGGGATGTGTTTATGATCTGTAATTTTTATAGAATTATTAAAAATATTTTAATAATTTTATCAAATATTTTTCCAGATCTGGACATTTTTCTAGAAATTGTAGGATCTGTTTTGATTGATGTTTTTGTATGTTTATATTTTGATTCTAGAACCTTAAAAATATTTTTATGTGATAAAATGTGCTATCACATATATGTATTAGAGAATGCATGGTTAGGAGAATGTGTGGGCTTGCATGATGGATGGTTATGGGCTTAGGCCCAATTTGACTGGGTAGTTCATATCATGTCATGTAGTTATAGTAACCATATGTATATATGTGTGTGTGTGTGTGTGTGTGTGTGTGTGTGTGTGTGTGTGTGTGTGTGTGTGTGTGTGTGTGTGTGTGTGTGTGTGAGTGTGCGTGTGTGTGTGTGTGAGAGAGAGAGAGAGAGAGTTATATGTATAAGACCATCTAAGTTAGATGAGACCTTAGTCAAACCCCTTGCTTAGAATATTAAAACTAATTCCTTCCTTTAATATGGCAAGAACTAGAGTTCTTTTAAAGTTAGGGTTATTAGACAAACCCAAGCCTGCTTAGATGGATGTGTTCAAACCATGGAAATAGGATTTCCAATTTAATAGGTCCGTTTTAACTAGAAGCATTGGTTTGTTAGGCGAACCCAAGATCAACGTGGGCAGAGGTGAAGTTGGGTAATATACGTTAAATGTACACGTGTCAAGAGTTGATAGCCTAACGAGTGTGCACATATTAATAATTGATAGCACTAGATTCGATAGTTACATTGGAGATGCAATTGGTATGATCGATACCTACCGATTGAACTAACGTGGCTTGTTAGGCAAACTCAAGGACATTTTTAGGGATATTGGATATCAACCCACTAGGAGAATTTCTCTACGAGTTCTCTCTTATTTATATTGAGAGTTATAAATTCATGAAAATAGTGGGAGCCATAATACATATTATTAAAGTCATTATAGACATGCATTTAAGTATATTCTAATTTTTCTCTATTTAACGACAGGTTGTTATTGCCCGAGTCAACACCATAAGTACTAGTATGAATCAAAGATCACTGATGGAAGCTAACAAGTTGACTGGACCAAACTTCCTTGACTGGCTTAGGAACATGAGAATAGTTCTCAAGTGCAAGAAGCTTGGTTATCTCTTGGAAGAACCACTTCCTAATCCCCTTGCTGCTGATGCCTCTGATGATTATCGGAGGGCATATAGGAAGCTTCTCGATGATAGCAAGATGGCTAGTTATATTATGCTAACCAATATGTCACCAGAGCTGTAAAAGCAACACGAGGCTACGGATGCTTATACTATAGTCTATCATCTTAGGGAGCTCTTTGATGAGGAAGCAAGATCTGAAAGGTTTGAGACTTCACGATTACTCTTCTACTCTAAGATGGTTAAGGGGACATCTCCAGTGCAGTATGCACTAAAGATGAATGGCTATATTGAGCGATTAGCCTCCTTGGGTTTTGTTTTGAATCATGAATTAAGTATTGACTTACTTCTGACTAGTTTAGCCAATAGTTACTCACAATATACGCTTAACTATCGGATGAACAATATATCCAGCATAATTCCTAAGCTATTCAACATGCTCAAGGTAGTTGAGTCATCTATCTGTAAGGACAAGGTTATGATGTTGGTGGGCTCTTTTGGTTCGAAGAAAAAGAGTCAAAAGAAGAAGAAGCTCGTAGGGCCTAATAGAGGTGTTAAGAAAGCAAAAGAGACTGCCTAGAAGGGAACTTGCTTCTATTGTGGCAAGGATGGCCACTGGAAGAGAAACTGTAAAGCCTATCTGGAGCCCTTGAAGTAGAAGAAGGCATCTAATGACTTTTAGACCTAATATATACTGATGTATGTGGTTCAATGTCCATACATGCCAAAGGTGATTTTGTATATTTCATTCCCTTTGTCAATGATCATTCTCGATATAGGTATATGAACCTTAAGAGATACAAGTCAGAAGCCTTTGAAAGGTTCAAAGATTTCAAAAATGAAGTTGAGAAATAACTTGGGAGAAGTATTAAATCACTTCGATCCAAATGGGGTGGTGAATACTTAAGCCAAGAGTTTTTAGATTATCTTAGGGATAATGGAATATTGTCCCAGTGGCCTCCACCTTACACGCAATAACACAATGGTGTGGTTGAGAGGAGAAACCGAACCTTGTTAGACATGGTGAGGTCAGTGATGAGTTTAGTAGATTTACCAAAATATTTTTTAGGGTATTCACTCGAAACTTCTGTTTATGTATTAAACAAAGTCCCATCCAACTCAGTTGATGTTGCTCCATATGAAATATGGACTAACAAGAAACCCTATCTTTCTTATATAAAAGTTTGGGGTTGTCCCACTTATGTGAAACAGATTCAGTCAGATAAGCTTGAAGCTAAATCTAACAAATGTCTGTTTCTAGGATATCCTAAGGAAACTATAGAATATCAATTCTACCATGTTTCGAAACAAAAGGTGTTTGTTTAAAACATGTTGTCTTTTTAAAGAAAGAGTTTCATATAAGAGAAGATAGTGGGAATAAAATTAAACTTGTGGAAGTTCAAAATGCTCAAACCGACACAGATCAACTTCCTGGACCTAAGACTATTATTTATGAAGATGAAACAATAGTTTCACCTTTTGACACATAAGAAGTTCATAGGTCAGGTAGGATATGTCATATTCTTGAGAGATATGAATTTCTCATAAGTTAACTTAAGGACATATTGCTCACAAAAGATCATGAGCCTACTACTTATGAAGAGATTCTGAAGAGTTCAGAATCTAACAAATGACTTCAAGCTATGAAATCCAAAATGGATTCCATGTATGGACTTTGGTTGAACCACCCGAAAGGATAAAACCCATAGGTTGCAAATGGGTTTTCAAGAAGAAAACTAACATATAGGGTATTGTAGTTACCCATAAAGCTATGTTTGTAGCTAAAGGTTATCGTCAAAGGCAAGGTGTTGACTATGACAAAACATTTAACTCAATAACTATGCTTAAATCCATCTAGATGAGCCATGTGTGTATAAGAAGGTTAGTGGGAGTGCAATCGTGATCTTTGTACTGTATGTAGATGATATATTGCTAATAGGAAACAATGTCTTTGTTTTACAATCAGTTAAAATTTGGTTAGATAAGAACTTCGCTATGAAAGATCTTGGAGAAGAAACCTATATTTTAGGGATAAGGATCTATAGCGATAGATCTAAGAGATTGTTTGGTCTTTCTCAGTCTATATACATAGACAAGATGCTAAAGAGGTTTAGCATGGAGCAGTCCAAGAGAGGTTGTCTTCCTATAGTACGTGTGATTACACTCTCTAAATTTATGTGTCTAAAGATATAAGATGAGAGGACTCACATGAGTTTGATTCCTTATGCTTTGACTATAGGATTAATCATGTATGCTATGTTATGTATTAGACCCAATATGTTACGTGCTCTAAATGTTACGAGCAAATACCAACCAAATATTGGTGAGGGTCATTGGGTGGCTATTAAAAATATCCTTAAGTATTTGAGAAGAACTAAGGATGTATTATTGGTTTATGAAGAAGGTGATCTTGTGGTAAGTGGGTATACTGATGCTAATCTCTAATCCGATAGGGATGACTCCAGATCCCAATCTGGATATGTATTCACACTAAATGGTGGTTCATTTAGTTGGAAAAATTCCAAACAAGAGATGACTACAGATTCGATGATAGAGGTGGAGTACATTACTGCTTCAAAAGCGGCAAAGGAAGCGATTTGGATCAAGATGTTCACTATGGAACTTGGTGTGGTTCCGAGCATCGTTGACCCAGTGCAGTTGTATTTTGTAGCACAGACGAAGGAACCGAGGTCTTATCAGAAGTACAAACATATACTCAAGCGCTACCATTTGATTAGAGAAATAATTGGTAGAAATGATGTCAAGATAGAGAGAGTTCCCACCGATTAGAATATAGCTGATCCATTGCCTAAGCCTATTTCCCAAAAGAGTTTTGTGTCATATGTACACACCTAGGGTATTAAATATCAAGGTGCTTGGCTTTAGTGCAAGTGGGAGATTTGTTAGAGAAGTGTTCTAAAGGCAATCACCTTTAGCACTTATTGTACAAATCATTTTATGATTAATAAAGACATTTT
>JANVCQ010678217.1:0-15191 GCA_025531925.1 Erythroxylum plowmanianum | reverse complement strand
ATGAGGGTGAGAGTGAAAGTCGTGGGTGAAGGAAAGAAATGGAGAAGATGAAGAAATGAAGAAGTTGATCCAAAATGAAGTGTGTGCCGTTTTTGGCAAGTGAAAGACCAAGTGGTGTGGTCTTTCACTTAATAAAAACGTGACTTATCAAGTGGTGTGGCAAGTGACACTTGTCACTTGCCACATGTCACTCTCTCATGGTCCCTTCTTGATCTTTCAATAAGCTAGTCCATTTACGTCCAATTTTCAACCCATTAAATCCCAATGTCATATATAAAAATTTCCATTGCCATTTGATAGTAATTTTTCTACTACCATTTAACAATTGTTTTGCCACTTGGCAATTTTCCTAGCTAAAATACTCAACAATTTCTAGAAATTTCTCCAAAAATCCCCAAAATTCTAAATCAATTTATACACTCCCCAAAAAAATTTAACATATAAAAACCACATTTCTCAATATACTCACGTTTATAAACAATTATAACCGAAAATATCAAATGAGTGCATATACAGCCATTTTAATGTGTGCAAAAAAAATCAAATTCACATGTGTGTATGCTAACATTATGCATGAGCATGAAATGCAATTTTCTCAACCTTTCTTGATCTCACATGTAAAAAATTTTAGGGTTCTAACCCTTAGTATGGGAACGGGATGTTACATTAAGTGCAACATTGAAGGCACTCGGCCAATCCACAACTCTTTAGGTGTTTTAGGCAGCATAACCCCAGAACGATTCTAGAAGGCTAGCATAGGACATCACTAATCATACCATTTCTAATAAAGTCCTATTTCTCCTCTCGGCTATACCATTCTGTTGAGGTGTTCAAGGAGCTGATAAGTTGAAAATAATTCCATTGTCAATTAAATATTGTTGGAACTCTCCAGATAAGTACTCACCACCTTGATCCGAACAAAGCTGTTTTAATGCCTTACCTAGATGCTTCTTAGCTTCAACTTTGAATTCTTTGAACTTTTCAAAGGACCCACTCTTTTTATGCGTCAAATACAAATAGCCATGTCTAGAGTAATCATTTATAAAGGTTATGAAGTATTCATACCCTCCTCTAGCTTATATGTTGGGACCTGAAATTTTTTTCTTTAAGTAAGTATGATTTAAAATAGTTTTGAGGTTTTGATAGATTAAATTTTTGGAGTTATAATTATGTCAAGGCTAGTATGATTTGTTGAATGGGTAAGTGGTATTAAAGTGTTAATGTAATAAGGATGTTCAAGGACATTTTTGGGAGATCGCTTAAGTATAAAAGAACATAAGCTTATAAGGAAGGGTAAGATGGACTTTTTGGGCTCATTAAGGGTAGAAATGGAAAAGGAATATGTTATTTTGCTTGTTAAGAGGAGAAAAATGTGAATTAAAGAGGGAGGAGAGTGAAAAACAAAAATACGAGAGAAGAAGAGAGGTTTTGGTAAAAGAAGAAAAGAAGGGAAATCAAGTTTGTTAAGGTAGGTTAACCATCTTTTCTTCTTACTTTATTAAAGGAATGGGTTGTGTTAAGGATGAAGAAGTTAGAGAAAAAGAAAAGGGGTTTGTGTAGAGAGTGAAAGGTTTGTGTTGGAATAAGATGGATTAGGAGAACTCAATTGATTTTAGGGTTTCTAAACTAGGTCCTAAGTTTTCTAACCTAGATGGACTATGGGTAGGTTAGATTTGAGTTTAATTTGTTTTTGCTGAAATTTTGTGATTTTTTAAAGTTTATGAATTTTATTGAAATGTGTTTTGAATGGAACCTTGGTTCGTTTAGGAAACCAAGGGAATCCTACCCAAGAGCAAAGGGAAAGGCAGGCTTGACTTGGATTTTCGCAAGCTAATTAGGTGGGCAATGTATTTATAGTTATTGTGTAATTAGGCAAATTCTTGCCTATATGGGTGTATGTTGATTTGCTTGAAATTGATTTCCTTATTGAAATAATTGTGAATGTTTGGAAATGCATGATGCATTGTAATTATGTTATACCTTAAAAAAGGTTATAACATTTTGTATTAAATGAAAAGAAGAAAAAGCATAAAAAGTATGAGCATATAAGAAAACGAATATGTGCTTTTATTTAGGAGAGAATGGAACCGTTCTATTTGTCACCTGCACGTTGACAAGAGCCTTCTCCTGGCTACCCACTTGTGACATATGATCTCCAAAATTAGACTCATTTTGTTTATGGGGTAAACTTCGGTTTCTCCATTCTGTTTCCATGGAACCCTCGAGCCACTTGTTGTGCATTGCATCTTAAATTTGTCATGTATGATGCTTTTGAATGTTATATGCTATAAGTGTTAAACTAAATTGAAGAGTTGGAATTATTGAATATACGCATGTATATATACATATGCTTGAATTTATGGTCAATTGCTAATGGCTATAAATATATTAGCCACTGAGCTGTGTAGCTCACCCCACTATTCCCTCCTCAGGTGCAAAACAAGAAGGTTAGCAATCCTTCCAAGGCATCGGAAACTCCAAGATATTAGAAACTTATGTAATTAAGTTAGTTCGATCACTTTTGGATAGCTTTATAAGCATGTTAAACATTAAGCATCCAATGTATGTTGATTTATGTGTAAAGCTTTTAATTATAATGTGAATTATGTATGAAATTCTTTTGTTTTGGCAAATGAGTTTGAACTGAAAAGTTCCATAGGAGTATGTGCATATTTCTTTTGTAGTTGTACATTTCAAAATCCAAGCCTTTCCTAGGTGTAGAAACTATATGCCATCTTCAAGGGAAACACTGGACTAATTAAGGCTAAATTAGTCAAAGTTGTCTTTTGGAAAGTTGTAGCTTATCTTTCTAGCTTTCCAACGGTATATAGTATGAAATTTCTGGACATCTGAGCTAAAAGTTACGGTCCTTAAAAGGGAAGATGTTCAAGAGTAAAGTCATATCATCTATAAAGACATATCGTCTGTGATGATGTCATATCATCTGTGATGACATCATATTGTCTGTGAAGACATATCGTCTGTGATGACGTCATATCTTCTTAGGTTGTCCTTCTACTTCGTCTTATGTTGACAAGAAAATCTTCGGGTCTAAATTTAACCCTCTAGACATCATAATCTGTCTTTGATGTTCATAAAAGTTGTAGATCTTGAAGTTCTCTTTCAAACCATCCAAAGAGCACCTTAATCCGATAACTCTAGGGAAAGTTATGACACTTTTCCCAATTCATCTCACCCTTCATCTAGTTTCATCTAACCCTATAATCTTACCCCACTTTTGACCCTGAAAACTATAGAATTGATCTTCAAGACCTTCATAAAAGTTGTATATCTTGAAGTTATCTTTCGAACCATCTAAATAACACCTTAATCCGATATCTTTATGGAAAGTTATGACACTTTTCCCAATTAGTCTCACCCTTTGTCTAGTTTCATCTTATCCTATCGTCTTACCCCACTTTTGACCCTGCAGACGATAGAATTTGTCTTTAAGGTCTTCACAAACATTGTAGATCGTGAAATTATATTTCAAACCATCTAAATAACACCTTAATACAATATCTCTAGGGAAAGTTATGAAAATTTTCCCAATTTGACTCACCCTTCATCTGGTTTCGTCTAACTCTATCGTCTTACCCCATTTTTGACCCTGCAAATGATAGAATTTGTCTTCAAAGTCTTCGTAAAATTTGTAATCAAGTCCTCTTTCAAACCATCTAAAGAATACCTTAATCCGATATCCATAGAAAAAGTTATGACAGATATCCCAAAATAAGTTTAGTATGGTTGAGGGCAAGTACTATTTTCATTTTTGACTTCGAATGATGGGCTCCGAAAGCGGGGTCTTACATTTTTTGGTATCAGAGCTTAGGTTTTTCCTAGGTTTAGAATGCATAGTAGGATGAATTGTTATGTTATGTGATTACTCGTTGCATTGTGAATTGATTAAATTGCATTAAGTGACATGCATGTCATGCATACATGTAGGTGTTAGGATTTTAAAATGAAATGTCAGCTAATAGTTAGTGTTTACATTAAATGAGTAAGATGCCACCTCGTAGAAGGACACGAGGAGTATTGCAAGGATCAATTGCACCTGACTCTCCACCAAGGGAGGAGAGTATTGATGAATCAATAGCCTTAGGAAATGCTGAGGCTTTTGTAGGGCAAGGTAGTGAGCCCGTTCGGTCACAGTCATGGGAGTCTCCTCTTTCGCAGGAGCAATTGCCTACTCCATTGGATCGGAGGATGTTTCAAGCATTTGTTCAGGTCATGGGCCAGATGCCGCAATCTTCTACTCTGACCTCAGTTAAGAAGGGGAAATAGTTTGACAAGCTCAGGAAGTATGAGGCAATGGATTTCTATAGGACAACGGATCCAGAAGAAGTTGAGAATTAGTTGAGAAAGACCGAGAAGATACTAGATCAGATGGATTGTGAGGATGATGAGAAGGTTGTGTAAGCTACAATCTTGCTACAAGGAGATGCTCTGCATTGGTGGGAGAGTGTGTCAGGGAGCCAGATGAGACCATCAGTGCTGACATAGAATGACTTCTTAGCTACATATAAGAAGAAGTACCTATCTGAGGTGTACATTCAGCAGAAACAGAGGAAAATGACAATGAGTGAGTATGAGCATCAGTTTACACAACTATCATGGTATGCAGCAGAGATGATGATGAGTGAGGCAGCTAAGTATTATAGGTTCAAATCAGGGCTGCATCTAGCCATCAGAGAGAAAGTGGTGGTGCAGAATTTTTGTGATTTTCAATAGCTGGTTGAAGCAGCTCTGAGGGTTGAAAACATTGAAAACATAAAGAGTGTCGTGAGTAAAAAGAGAAAGGGGAGATAACAACTTAAGAGGGGAGGTGGTACTTCTATGCCTGAAAGGACTTCCAGGACCTTCCTTGTGCAATCTGAGGAGAGGAGCAATGGCGCAAGTAGGCCTAGACCTATAAGGACTTCTACTGTTTCTCATCAAGCCTTAACGACGAGAGGCAGTAGAAGAGTAGAAGGGGATAAGTCTTCTGTACCTAAGTGCGATCATTGTGGCAAGTTCCATAGAGGGGAATGCTACAGGCTGACTGGAGCTTGTTTCAAATGTGGAGAGAAGGGGCATGTGGCTAGAGAGTGTCCGCGGTATGCAAGAAGAGAAGGAACACAAATGCGAGCTTCAAAGAGAACTGAGACAGTGGGGCACAAGACTGCAACTGAAGTGGGCAGTTCTGATGCAACTAGGAGGGTCAATCCTCCAGGAAGATCAAGGGGGCAAGCACCAGCTAAAATGTTTGCAATGACACAGGAGGATGTAGAGACCGCTCCAGAAGTTGTGACTAGTATGATTAAATTATTTGATGATGATGTTATTATTTGATTAATCCAGGTTCTACCCACTCTTTTGTTTCATCGGGTAGAACTATGTATGGTAGAGATTTGAGCCCATTGGATACTCCTTTGATAGAGAGTACTCCAATTGGCTAGTACATTATGATTAGTCAAGTTTATAGAGATTGTGAGATACACATTGGTGGGGGACACATAGTGGTAGATTTAATGCCATTGAAGATGGGAGGATTAGATGTGATTTTGGGTATGGACACTTTAGAGAAGTATAATGCCAACTTAGATTGCAAAAAAAGACAGTGGAGTTCAAGCTGGATGATGGAAGAAAGGTGATGTTTATGGGAGATAGAAAATTTAGCTCATCGAGAATTGTTTCGGCTTTAATGGTAGAGAAAATGATGAGGAAAGGGTGTGAAGCATTTTTGGCATATGTGGTAGACACGAGGGCAGATAGAGGAAAGTTAGAGGATATACCAATGGTCATGGAATTCCCGGATGTCTTCCCGAGGAGTTACCAGGACTACCGCCACCTAAGGAAATTGAATTTTCCGTTGAGGTTTTTCCAGGCATAACACCAATTTTGATTTTGCTTTATAGAATGGCTTCGGCGGAATTAAAGGAGCTTAAGGAGCAATTGGAAGAATTATTGGAGAAAGGTTATATTAGACCAAGCTCTTCACCTTGGGGAGCTCTAGTTCTTTTTGTGAAGAAGAAAGACAGATCCTTAAGAATGTGTGTGGATTATAGGAAGCTTAACCATGTCACCATTAAGAACAAATATCCACTCCCATGCATAGATGATTTGTTTGATCAGTTACAAGGGGCAAAAGTCTTTTCTAAGACATATTTGAGATCAGGATACCATCAGTTGAGGATAAAGGAGTCCGATGTGTCAAAGGCTACTTTTAGAACATGGTATGGCCACTTTCAGTTCTTGGTCGTGCCTTTTGGGTTGACAAATACACCTGCAGCTTTCATGGATTTGATGAATAGAGTCTTTAGGCTTTTCTTAGACCAATTTGTCATTGTCTTTATTGATGGTATTTTGGTATATTCTAAGAATGATAAGGAACATAAGGAACACTTAAGAATTTCTTTGGAGACATTGAGGAAGAATGAGTTGTATGACAAATTTGACAAATGTGAATTTTGGATAAAGGAAGTGACATTTCTTGGACATGTGATTTCAGAGCAAAGAGTACATATAGATCTGAGGAAGATAGAAGCGGTTGTGAAATGGGAAGCACCTAAGAATGTAGCTGAAGTGAGAAGTTTCTTAGGATTGGTTGGGTATTATAGAAGGTTTGTGAAGGGCTTTTCCATAATAGCAGCTCCACTTTTCAAATTGACAAAAAAGAATCAGAAATTTGTATAGACAGAGGAGTGCCAAAATAATTTTGAAGAATTGAAGAATAGACTTAGAACTGCACCGATTTTGACTTTGCCTTCGAGAAGTGATGGATATACAGTGTATAGTGATGCCTCAAGGAAAAGAATGGGTTGTGTGTTAAAGCAAGGCGATAGAGTGATTGCTTATGCTTCTAGGCAATTAAAGCCTTATGAGATGAATTATCCTACGCATGATTTGGAGTTAGCTATCATAATCTTTGCGTTGAAGGTATGGAGACACTACTTATATGGAGTCAACACCAGGGTGTTTATAGATCACAAGAGTTTTAAGTATTTGATGAGCCAAAAGGAGTTGAATTTGAAACAAAGAAGGTGGTTAGATCTATTGAAAGATTATGATTTGATGATAGACTACCACCCAAAGAAAGCTAATGTAGAAGCAGATGCACTGAGTAGGAAGTCCACTATGGAACATGTGGAGACAGTATACCTTCCTTTGTTGACGAAATTAGCCAAACTTAAGGTGACATTGAGGTAAGTCAAGTATAATTGTGTATTGACTAACTTTAGAGTGAGGCCAGTATTAAATGAGAAGATTAAGGAATTGTAGGAACAAGATGAGTATTTGAGCAGGCTCTGAGAAGAGATTAAAAGTGGTAAACCTTCTGAAATAGAGATCATAGAAGATGGATTGATGGTGGTAGGTAACATATTCTGTATTCCAGATATGTTGGAGTTGAAAGAAGAGATTTTAGATGAGGCACACAATGCGCCTTATGCTATGCACCCAGAAAGTACGAGAATATATAGAGATTTGAAAGAGCATTTTTGGTGGAAAGGAATGAATAAAGAAGTTGCAGAATATGCTAAAAGATGCTTAGTTTGTCAGCTAATTAAAGCTGAACACCAGGCACCTTCAGGCAAGCTTAAACCTCTGCCGATTCCAAAATGGAAATTGGAAAAGATTACGATGAATTTCTTGATAGGATTACTAAGGAATAGCAGGAAGCATGACACAATATGGGTGATTATGGATAGGCTAACTAAGTCCACAAATTTCTTTCCAATTAAGCAGATAGACTCCTTGAATGCCTTAGCCAAGAAATATGTGGATGAAATAATCCGACTTCATGGGATGATCATTTACCTTTAATCGAGTTTGCTTACAACAATTCCTACCACTCAGGAATTCAAATGGCACCTTATGAAGCTTTGTATGGTAGGAAGTGCAAAACTCCTATTTGTTAGGATGAGGAAGGTGAAAGGAGACTAGTAGGACCTGAGTTGGTACAAGTCATAGTTGATAAGATTAAATTAGTGAAGCAGAGACTTAAAGAAGCTCAAGACATAATGAAGAGTTATATAGATACACATAGAAAGGAGATGGGGTTTGAAGTTGGAGACAAAATGTTTTTTATAGCTTCTCCATGGAAAGGAGTTTTGAGATTTGGTAAGAAGGGCAAGCTTAGTCCGAGATACATAGGCCCATATGAGATCATTGAGAAGATTAGGCCTTTAGCCGATAAGTTAGCTTTGCCACCAGAGTTGTCTAAGATTCATAATGTTTTTCATGTATCTATGTTGCAGAAGTACTGGTTGATCCTTCACACATAGTTCAACCTCCAGAAGTTCAGTTAAGAGACGATTTGTCTTATGAAGAACAACCAGTGGGGATTTTAGATTCAAAGGAAAAGGTTTTGAGGAACAAGATTGTGAAGTTGGTTAAAGTTTTATGGGAGAACCATTATACGAAAAAGGTCACGTGGGAACCCTTGGAGGCCATGAGGGAGAAGTATCCACACCTCTTCAATGTCTCAGGTAAGAATTTCGAGGACAAAATTCTTTAAGGGGGGAGTTGTTGGACCCTGAACTTTTTTTCTTTAACTAAGCATGATTTAAAATAGTTTTGAGATTTAGATAGATTAAAATTTTAGACTTATAATTATGTCAAGGTTAGTAGGATTTGTTGAATGGGTAAGCGGAATTAAAGTGTCAATGTAATAAAGATGTTCAAGGATATTTTTGGGAGATCTCTTAAGCATAAAAGAACATAAGCCTATAAAGAATATGTTGTTTTTCTTGTTAAGAGGAGAAAAACGTGAATTGAAGAGGGAGAAGAGTGAAAAACAAAAATAGGAGTGAAGAAGAGAGGTTTCTGTAAAAGAAGAAAAGAACAAAAATCAAGTTTGTTAAGGTAGGTTAACCATCTTTTCTTCTTGCTTTATTAAAGAAATGGGTTGTGTTAAGGATGAAGGAGTTAGAGAAAAAGAAAATGGGTTTGTGTAGAGAGTGAAAGGTTTGTGTTGGAAGAAGATGGATTAGGAGAACCTAATTGATTTTAGGGTTTCTAAACTAGGTCCTATGTTTTCTAACCTAGATGGACTATGGGTAGGTTAGATTTGAGTTTAATTTGTGTTCACTGAAATTTTATGATTTTTTTGAAGTTTATGAATTTTATTGAAATGTGTTGTGAATAGAACCTTGGTTGTTTTAGGAAACCAAGGGAATCCAACCCAAAAGCAAAGAGAAAGGCAAGCTTGACTTGAATTTTTGCAAGCTAATTAGGTGGGTAATATATTTATAGTTATTGTGTAATTGGGCAAATTCTTGCCTATGTGGGTGTATGTTGATTTTCTTGAAATTGATTTACTTGAAATTGAAATAATTGTGAATGTTTGGAAATGCATGATGCATTGTAATTATGTTATACTATGAAAAAGTTTATAACATTTTATATTAAATGAAAAGAAGAGAAAGCATAAAAAGTATGAGCATATGAGAAAATGAATAAGTGCTTTTGTTTGAGCGAGAGTGGAACCATTCTGTTCATCACGTGCACATTGACAAAAACCTTCTCCCAACTGCCCGCTTGTGGCATATGAGCTCCGAAATTAGACTCATTATGTTCATGGGATAAACTTTAGTTTCTCCATTCTATTTCCATTGAACCTTCGAGCCACTTGTTGTGTATTGCATCTTAAATTTATCATGTATGATGCTTTTGAATGTTATGTTCTATAAGTGTTAAACTAAATTGAAGAGTGCTGGAATTATTGAATATATGCATGTATATATACATATGTTTGAATTTGTGGTCAATTGCCAATGGCTATAAATATATTAACCACTGAGTTGTGTAGCTCACCCCACTATTCCCTCCTCAGGTGCAGAACAAGAAGGTTAGCAATCCTTGCAAGGCATCGGAAACTCCAAGATATTAGAAACTTGTGTAACTAAGTTAGTTCGATCACTTTTGGATAGCTTTATAAGTATGTTAAACATTGAGCATCCTATGTATGTTGATTTATGTGTAAACCTTTTAATTATAATGTTAATTATGTAATTAAAGTTATGTATGAAATTCTTTTGTTTTGTCGAATGAGTTTGAACTTAAAAGTTCCACCTAGGTATGTGCATGTTTCTTTTATAGTTGTACATTTTAAAATCTAAGCCTTTCCTAGGTTTAGAAACTATGTGACATCTTCAAGGGAAAAACTGGACTAATTGATTCTAAATTAGTCAAAGTTGTCTTCTATAACTTATCTTTCTAGCTTTCCAACGGTATATAGTATGAAATTTTTGAACATCTGAGTTGAAAGTGATGGTTCTTACAAGGGAAGATGTTCAAGAGTAAAGTCATATCGTCTGTGAAGACATATTATCTTTGATGATGTCATATCATCTGTGAAGACATATCATCTGTGATGACGTCATATCTTATTAGGTTGACCTTCTGTTATCTTATGTTGATCAAAACATCTTCTAGTCCAAATTTGGCCCTCTAGACATAAGAATCTACCTTTGAGGACTTCATAAAAGTTGCAGATATTGAAGTCCTCTTTCAAACATTCAAAGAACACCTTAATCTAATATCTCTAGGGAAAGTTATGACACTTTTCCCAATTCATTTTATCCTTCATCTGGTTTCGTCTAACCCTATCATCTTACCCCACTTTTGACCCTACAAATAATAGAACTGGTCTTCAAGATCTTCATAAAATTTCTATATCTTGAAATTATCTTTTGAATCATCTAAAGAACACCTTAATCTTATATTTTTAGGGAAAGTTATAACACTTTTCCCAATTTGTCTCACCCTTGATCTGGTTTCGTCTGACCCTATCGTCTTACCCCACTTTTGACCCTGCAGACGATAGAATTTGTCTTTGAGGTCTTCACAAAAGTGGTATATCTTGAAATTATCCTTCAAACTATCTAAATAACACCTTAATCCAATATCTCTAGGGAAAGTTATGACACTTTTCCCAATTTGTCTCACCCTTCGTCTGGTTTCGTCTGACCCTATTGTCTTACCCCACTTTTAACCATGCAAACGATAGAATTTATCTTGAGATCTATATAAAAGTTTTAGATCTTGAAGTGCTCTTTCAAACCATCTAAATAACACCTTAATATGATATCTATAGTGAAAGTTATGATAAATATCCCGAAATAGATTTAGTATGGTTGAGGGCAAGTACTGTTTCCATTTTTGACTCCGAATGCTGAGCTCCGAAAGTGGGGTCCAGCATTATATGTTCATAGACCCACACACATCAGTATGTACCAGTTCTAACGTGGATTCAGATTTGTTTCCTTTGGAAGCAAATGAGGCCTGGTCATTTTTTATTCAATACAAGATTCACAGGTGGGTAATAGATCATTATCCAAGCCCATATGGATCCCATCCTTTACTAACCTATTAAGTCTTTTCTAATCGATACGACCTATTCTTAAGTGCCCCAGATATTTTGAATTAATGCTAAAGACATTGGATTGTCTTGGTTTTATCAATTATGTGGTGTTTGGTGAGCCTACAATAGGTTTTGTAAAGAACGATCCCTACTTAATTATTGCATTACAAATAAAATCCTTATTCTCAAATATTGAAACAACATTTTCAAAATATAAGGAATAACTAGATTTTATTAAACAAAAAATAGAAATCATGTTCCTTATAATCATTGGGTTGTAATATACATCCTCCAAATATAAACTATGACCACTAGGAAATTCAAAGATAATTACTCTCATTGGTTCTGCTGAAACGTATGATCTATCTATGTTTTTGACTTGAAACTAGCCTTTAGGTAGTCTTTTCCTATACTGGAACCCCTACAAAGAATGGCAAACATGGTTAGTGACTCCTGAATCTAATATCCAAGAATCAGATGAATCTACCACATTTCTAGTTCCTAACAAACTTAGGAAACCATATCTTGATTTTTTTTGAGGGACTTAAGGTAGACTATATAGTTTCTTTTCTAGTGGCCCTCCTCACCATAGTGGAACCACTTTCCCTTGGTGTCCTCTTTGGCATTCTTTTTCATGGGTTGAGCTTTGACCCCTGTTTAGGCCTTCTTTTTTTATTTGACCCTTTTTCTTTTGCTTTCCCTTACCGTTGGGCTTAAAAGAAGATGCTACATTAGCTTCTAGCCCATGAGCCTTGATATTACTCTAGAGGGTATTCATCAACTTGCTCAAGGTGTAGTCCTTGCTATTGAGCTCATAGTCTAACTTAAACTGCTGAAAAGAAGAATTTAAGCTATTGATGAATATAATCATCTGCATGTCCGCATCCATATTTGCACCAAGCGTCTCAGCCTTAGTAACTCCAGAGATTACCTTAAGCATGCAATCCCGCACTGGTTCACCAGGTTTTTGTCTGAGATTATGAAAGGTTTGGATAGCTTTCACCCTTGCATACTTGGTCCTCACACCAAACATCTCATGTAGGTGATGGACCATTGCACTAGCAGTTTTCATGCATGCAATTTGCTTTTGTAACATTCCGCTAACAGAAGCTAGAATATAACACTTATTAGTCTTATCAGCATTCTACCATCGCTCGTGTTCTTATACTTACTTAGAAATTGAATTGCCACCCGGAGATGCAAGCTCATTATCTGTTAATACGCATAAAATTCGTTTATATTGAAGAACAATGTCAAGATTACGTCTCCATTCATTAAAATTCTCTCCGTTTTTCCAATTTGTTATTAATCAAGAGCAAAGTGAGTGGATTCATATTGTGGAGATTATGTTTGAAAATATAAATAATTAAAACATGAGCATACTATTCAACAATATTGGGACATTGTATAAAATCATGATATATGTATGCATGATGATAGATTTAACAAAAATTAAATCATTATACGACAGTTATTTTTCTTATCTATAACGGACTAAATGATGGTGGATCATCTTATCTGTTAAAAGAAAACTGGGATCCTCCCACTCAAAAAACTACCAAGCATCTTCATGCCTAACCTTTTGAGAAATGTCTTAATTTAGTTCATACATTTATCAACAAAGCTACGGTGGGTAGGTTATTAACAAAATATGTTGAGTGTGTAACCATTTGATTCATCCACTAAAGGTACTTGCAAACCATGCCTTGGTGGGAGGTCACATTTGCTACCAATGAGTGGACTTATCCTTTAAGAGACCTAAACCATGCAAGATCTAAGATTCATGTCCTCCGGTGGGGAGTAACACTTCACCACATGCAAATAGGCCATCACATGGAGACCGTGGACTCTCACATGAGCATCCTTTTCCACTCAATCTTTTTGTTCTATAAGTTTTAATAAATACCATCTTGTCTAGATGCAATTTATTAATCATCCTATATTGTTTCATTATATATCTCATACATAATGAATGCATGGCAAAGCCTAGGTTTGGCAATTATTCTAAATGGCATATTATCACATAATATCACATATTATAAGCATCCATCCATTCATCTCATGAATAATAACACTACTTTTGATTGTCCATCCTAGAACATAAAAATAATTACAAGGCTCTTTGGCCCATAATAAAAAATCTTGGACTTGGCTATTCCACTTCGAACTCTTCATTTACATAACCCGGCCTATTCGGTAAAAAATATGTAATGACATTTTCATAAAACTGAAATTTTTCATAAAACTAAAAAATATGTAATGACATCCTTATTACATAACCGGGCCTCCAACACTTGTTTTTCGTCAAAACCGAAACTTTGGCAATATGAAAACAAAAATCCCAACACTTGCTTTTGTAAATCCGACCCTTAAAATTCTAGCACTTATGTTTCACAAAATTGAAACTTTGTTAAAACAAAAATTCCAACACTTTGGTTTTCATAAAATCAAAACTTTGTTAAAACAAAATTCTAGCACTTTGGTTTTCACAAAACTGAAACTTTGCCAATACACCAAAAGATGCACTAAAACCATTACCTATTCTTCACTTCGATCCATGGTTGCTTCATCTTCAATATTACAAAAATTTGTACATTACAAAATCAAAGAAAACAAAAAAATGAAGCCAAGAGGAAACATGACGATAATAGGCCACCCTCCTTGTTACAAACCAAACGAAGAAAACTTACAAGGTAAAACTATATTCCATGGACAATCAAAATAGGAAAACATACACCATATATATTTCTATCACATAAAAAATATGTAGCATACAAAATTTAATTGCCAACCCATGCATCATATATAGGAACCGAAATCATGCATAATAAAATGTCTTTAATACCAATTGTTGGATCGAAAACATAAGCATACTAGATTTGGCTAAAACAGTTGATCTCAAAAACTTATTCGAAAATCAAAACATAGCGGAAACATTATAACTATTAGACCCTGGAAAAATTTTCTTTAAGTAAGCATGATTTAAAATAATTTTGGAGTTTTGATAGATTTAATTTTGGATCTATAATTATGTCAGGGTTAGTAGGGTTGTTGAATGGGTAAGTGGAATTAAAGTGATAATGTAATAAGGATGTTCAAGGACATTTTTGGGAGATCACTTAAGCATAAAAGAGCATAAGCTTATAAGGAAGGGTAAGATGGACTTTTTGGGCTCATTAAGGGTAGAAATAGAAAAAGAATGTGTTGTTTTGCTTGTTAAGAGGAGAAAAATGTAAATTGAAGAGGGAGAAGAGTGAGAAACAAAATTACGAGAGAGGAAGAGAGATTTCGGTGAAAGAACGTAAGGAGAGTCATCAAGCTTGTTAAGGTAGGTTAACCATTTTTTTCTTCTTGCTTTATTGAAGGAATGAGTTGTGTTGTGGAAGAAGGAGTTAGAAAGGAAAAAGGGTTAGTGTCAAGAATGAAAAAGTTTATGTTGGAAGAAGATGGATTAGGAGAACCCAATTGATTTTAGGGCTTCTAAACTAAATCTTGGGTTTTCCTAACCTAGATGGGTTATGGGTAGGTTAGATTTGAGTTCAATTTGTATTTGTTGAAATTTTCTGATTTTTTGAAGTTTTTGAATTTTATGGGAATGTTGTTTTGACTGGAACCTTGGTTATTGTAGGGAACCAAGGGGATCCTACCTAAGAGCAAAGGGAAAGGCAAGCTTGACTTGGATTTTCGCAAGCTTATTAGGTGGGTAATTTATTTATAGCCCTTGTGTGATTGGGAAAATTCTTGCCTATATGTATGTATGTTGATTTCTTGAAATTGAATTGTGGTGTCTTGATTGGAATTGCATGTTGCATATAATTAAGTTATACTTCAAAAGAGGTCATGA
>JANVCQ010678208.1:0-15192 GCA_025531925.1 Erythroxylum plowmanianum | reverse complement strand
AAACTCGTCGATTATAGCCTTGCCCACATGACCAGCACCGTTGGGAGACTAGATCGGGGTTGTGGGTACTTGTCGCAGCCATGTGCGGGCATACTTGGAGGTGGGAAAAGTAGCAAAAACAAGCCCCAGTTGGTCACAGATTGTCGGTTTCTTATCAAAAAGTCGTCGATTATAGCCTTGCCCACATGACCGGCACCATCGGGAGACCAGGTCAGGGTCGTGAGCACTTGCTATGGCTAGGTGCGGGCTTACTTGATAGTGGGAGAATCAATAAAAACAAGCCTAGGTGGGGCACAAATTGTCAGTTTCTCATCAAAAACTTGTCGATTATAATCTTCCCACTATGACCGACACCATCGGGAGACCAGGTCGAGGTCGTGGGCACTTAATGCAACCACGTGTGGGCATACTCCATAGGGGAAAATCAGCAAAAACAAGCCCTGGTCAGTCACAAATTGTCAGTTTCACATTGGAAACTCGTCGATTATAACCTTGCCCACATGACCAACACCGTCGGGAGGGCAGGTCGAGGCTATGGGCACTTGCTGCAACCATGTGCGGGCATACTCAGTAGTGGAAAAATCAACAAAAAACAATAAAAATAGGCCCAGGTGAGGCATGAATTGTCGATTTCTCGTCAAAAACTTGTCGATTATAGCCTTCCCCGATGACCGACATCGTCAGGGTACTAGATCGTCATGACCATGTACGAGCATACTCGATGGGGGTAAAACAACAAAAACAGGATAAGGGGGGCAGCAATTATCAATTTCTCATCAAAAACTCACCAATTATAGCCTTCCCCCATGACCGACACCGCTGGGAGACAAGGTGGGGGTTGTGAGCACTTACCGTGGCTATGTACGGGCATACTTGATAGTGGAAAATTAGCAAAAACAAGGCTAGTTGGTCACGGATTATCGCTCTCTCATAAAACTTGCCAATTTTAGCCTTGCTTCTATAACTGCACTGTCGGGAGACCAGGTTGGGGCTGTGAGTCCTTGTCGCAGCCATGTGTCGTCATACATGGTAGTTGGAAAATCAGCAGAAACTACTGTGGTGGGGAAGAATTGTCAGTTTCTCATCAAAAACTCACCGATTATAGCCTTCCCCTATGTCCGACACCCTCGGGATACCAGGTCAGGGTTGTGGGCACTCACTGCGACCATATGCTGGCATACTCGATAGGGGGAAAATCAAAAGAAATAGGATTAGGTGGGGCATGAATTGTTGGTTTCTCATCGAAAACTCGCCGATCGTAGCCTTCCCCCATGACCGACACCATCAGGAGATCAAGTCGGGGTCGTGGGCAGTTGCCGCAGCCATGTGTCATGGGCAGTTAGCATATTTGGTAGTGGGAAAATCAGATGAAATAGGCCTGTGTGTGGCACAAATTGTCGGTTTCTCATCGAAAACTCATAGATTATAGTCTTGCCCCTACGACCGACACCGTCGGGAGACCAGGTCGATGTTATGGGCACATGCCGTAGCCATATGTGGGCATACTCGATAGTGAGAAAATCAACAGAAACAATGCCAGTTGGTCACAGATTGTCAGTTTCTCATTGAAAACTCGTCGATTATAGCCTTACCCCATGACCTGCACTATCAGGAGATCAGGTCGGGGTCGCAGGCACTTTACACGGCCATGTGCAGGCAGGAATTGTCAATTTCTCATCAAAAACTTGTCGATTATAACCACGCCCCATGATCAACACCGTCGGGAGATCAAATCAGGGTCGTGGGCACTTGCCGCGGCCATGTGCGGGCATACTCGGTAGTGGGAAAATCAACAAAAACAAGGTCAGTTGGTCACGGATTGTCAGTTTCTCATTGAAAACTTGCCGATTATAGCCTTACCCCATGACCAGCATTGTCAAGAGACCAGGTCGGGCCTATGGGTACTTGCCGTGGCCATGTGTGGGCATACTCAGTGGTTGGAAAATTAGCAAAAACAGGCCCAGGTGGGGCAAAAATTGTCAATTTCCCATAAAAAAACTTACCGATTATAGCCTTCCCCCACGATTGACATCGTCGGGATATCAGGTCGGGGTTGTGGGCACTCACTACGACCAAATGCGACATACTCAATAGGGGAAAATTAATAGAAACAGGACCAGGTGGGGTAAAAATTGTCAGTTTCTCATCGAAAACTCACCGATTATAGCCTTCCCCTTATGACCGACACCATCGGGAGACCAGGTTGAGGCCGTTGGTAGTTGCCGCAGGCATGTGCGAGTGTACTTAGTAATGGGAAAATCCATAGAAACAGGCCCAGGTGGGGCATGAATTGTCAGTTTCTCATAAAAAACTCACCGCTTAATAGCCTTCCCTCTATGACCGACACCAACGAGAGACCAGGTTGGGGTCGTCAACACTTACCGCGACCATGTTCGAGCATACTCGGTAGTTGGAAAATTACCAAAAAAAGCCCAGGTGGGGCAAGAATTGTCAGTTTCACAGCAAAAACTCGCCGATTATAGCCTTCCCCCATGATCGGCACCCTCTGGATACCAGGTCGAGGTTGTGGGAACTCACTATGACCATAAGCTCGCATACTCAGTAGGGAAAATCAGTAGAAACAGGACCAGGTGTGACACTAATTGTCAATTTCCCACCGAAAACTCACCGATCATAGCCTTCCCCCCTGATCGACAGCATCAGGAGACCAGGTCGGGGCCGTAGGCAGTTGTCGTGGCCATCTGCGACCATACTTGGTAGTGGGAAAATCAGCAGAAATAGTCTTATATGGGGCATTGTCGGTTTCTCATCGAAAACTCGCTGATTATAGCCTTACCCCTATAACTAGCACCGTTGGGAGATCAAATCGGGGTCATGGGCACATGTCGCGGCCATGTGCGAGCATACTTGATTGTAGGAAAATCAGCAAAAACAAGGCTAGATGATCACGGATTGTCAATTTCTCATTGAAAACTCGACGATTATAGCCTTACCCCATGATCAGCACTATCGGGAGATCAGGTCGGGCTGTGGGCACTTACCGTGGCTATGTGCTGGCAAACTCAGTAGTGGGAAAATTAGCAGAAATAGGCCCAGGTGCGGCAAGAATTGTCAGTTTCTCATAAGAAAACTCATCGATTATAGCCTTCCCTTATGATCGACACGGTCGGGATACTAGCTCGGAGCTGGGGGCACTCACTACGACCAAATGTGGGCATACTCGGTAGGGGTAAATCAATAGAAACAGGACCATGTGGGTGACAAATTGTCAGTTTCTGTTTGAAAACTTGCCGATTATAGCCTTCCCTATGACCGACACCATCAGGAGATCAGGTCGAGATCGTGGATACTTGCTGCAGCCATGTGTGGGCATACTTGATAGTGGAAAAATTAGCAGAAATATGCCCAGGTGGGACACAAATTGTCAGTTTCTCATCAAAAACTCGTCAATTATAACCTTGCCCCCACGACCGGCACTGTTGAGAGACCAGGTCGGGGCCGTGGGCTCATGCCACGACCATGCATGGGCATACTTGATTATGGGAAAATCAGTGAAAAAAGGCTAGTTGGTCACAGATTGTCTGTTTCTTATCGAAAACTCGCCGATTAAAGCCTTGCCCCCATGACTGGCACTGTCGGGAGACTAGGTCGGAACCGTGGGCACTTGTCGCGGCCATGTGTGGGTATACTCAGTAGTGGGAAAATCAGCAGAAACAGGCCCAGGTGGGGGAAGAATTATTGGTTTCTCATCAAAAACTCACCGACTAATTGCCTTTCCCCATGTTCGACACCGTCGGGAGACTAAGTCAGGGCTGTCAGCACTTACCGCGACCATATGTCGGCATACTCGGTAGTGGGAAAATCAGCAAAAATAGGCCCAGGGAGCAACAATTGTCAGTTTCTCAAAGAAACTGACCAATTATAGCCTTCCCCCATGACCGACATAGTTGGGAGACCGTCTAGGGTTGTGGGCTCTTACCGCGACCATAGCTGGCATACTCGGCAGTGGAAAAATCAGTAGAAATAGGCCTAGGTGGGGCAAGAGTTGCCGGTTTCTCATCAAAAACACGCCGATTAATCGCCTTCCCCCATGACCGACACCATCAGGAGACCAAGTCGAGGTTGTGAGCTCTTACCGCGACCATGTGCTGGCATACTCGGTAGTGAGAAAATTAGCAGAAACAGGCCCAGGTGGAGCATGAATTTTGGTTTCTCATCAAAAACTAGTCGATTATAGCCTTGCCCCCACGATCGGCACCATCAGGAGACTAGGTCGGGGTTGTGGGCACATGTCGCGGCCATGCACGAGCATACTTGATTATGAGAAAATCAATGAAAAAAGGTCAGTTGGTCACGGATTGTCAATTTCTTATCAAAAACTTGCTGATTATAGCCTTGCCCCCATGACTGGCACTATTGGGAGATCAGGTTGGGGTCGTGAGCACATGTCGCGGCCATGTGTTGGCATACTCGGTAGTGGGAAAATTAGCAAAAACAATGCCAATTTGTCACCGATTGTCGGTTTGTCATCGAAAACTCGCCAATTATAGCCTTACAACACGACCCGCATTATCAGGAAACCAGGTTGGCATCGCGGGCACTTTACACTACCACGTACAAGCACAAATTATCGATTTCTCATCAAAAACTCATCATTTATAACCTTGCCCCATGATCGGCATCGTCGGGAGACCAGGTCGGGGCGGTGGGCACTTGTCGCGATCATGTGTGACCACACTTGGTAGTGGGAAAATCAGTAAAAACAAGGCCAGTTGGTTACAGATTGTTAGTTTCTCATCGAAAACTCGCTGATTATAGCCTTACCCCACAACCAGCACTATCGAGAGACTAGGTCGGGGCTATGGGCACTTACCGTGGCCATGAGCGGGGATACTCAGTAGTGAAAAAATCAACAAAAATAGCCCTCCCCCATGACCGACACAGTTGGGAGACCAGGTCGAGGTTGTGATCTCTTACCGCGACCATGTGATGGCATACTCAGTAGTGGAAAAATCAATAAAAACAGGCCTAAGTTGGGCAAGAATTGTCAGTTTCTCATCAAAAACTTGCTGATTAATCGCATTCCCCCATGATTGGCACTGTCAGGAGACCAAGTCGGGGTCGTCATCACTTACTGCGACCATGTACGGGCATACTTGATAGTGGGAAAATCAACAAACGAATTTTTAGTTTCTTAAAGAAAACTTACCGATTATAGCCTTCCCCCATGATCAGCACAATTGGGAGACCAGGTTGGGGTTGTGAGCTTTTACCGTGACCATGTGCTAGCATACTCGATAGTGGGAAAATCAGCAGAAATAGGCCCAAGTGGAGTATGAATTTCGGTTTCTCATAGAAAATTAGTCGATTATAGCCTTCCCCCACTATCAGCATCATCAGGAGACTAGGTCGAGGCCGTGGGCACATGCACGGGCATACTTGATTGTGGGAAAATTAATGAAAAAAGTCTTGTTGGTCACGGATTGTTATTTTCTTACCTAAAACTTGTCGATTATAGCCTTGCCCCATGATCGACACTATCGGGAGACTAGGTCGGGACCGTGGGCACTTGTCGCGACCATGTGCGAGCATACTCGATCGTGGGAAAATCAACAAAAACTGGCGCAGGTGAGGCATGAATTGTCAGTTTCTCATCAAAAACTGGCCACTTAATCGCCTTCCACAATGACTGAGACCATCGGGAGACCAGGTCAGAGCCGTCATCACTTACTAAGGCCATGTGCGGGCATACTCGGTAGTGAGAAAATCAGCAAAATAGTCCCAGGGGGCATGAATTGTCAATTTCTTAAAGAAAACTCACCGATTATAGCCTTCCCCCTGGATTGGCATAGTCGGGAGACCAGGTCGGAATTGTGGGCTCTTACCTTGACCAAGTGTTGGCATACTCGGTAGTGGGAAAATCAGCAAAAAATAGACCCAAGTGTGGCATGAATTTCAGTTTCTCATCAAAAACTCGTCGATTATAGCCTTGCCCCAGACCAGGTCAGGGCCGCAGGCACATGCCGTTGCCATGCACGGGCATACTCGATTGTGGGAAAATCAATAAAAAAGGCCAGTTGTTCATGGATTGTTAGTTTCTTATCACCGATTATAGCCTTGCCCCCTTGATCGGTACTATCGAGAGACTTGGTCGGGGCCGTGGGCACTTGTCGCGACTATATGGGGCATACTTGGTAGTGGGAAAATAAGCAGAAACATACCCAGGTGGGGCAAAAATTTTTAGTTTGTCATCAAAAACTCGCTGATTATAGCCTTCCTCGATGACTGGCACCGTCGGGATATTGGGTTAGGGCTATGGGCACTCACCAGGACCATGAGAGGGCATACTTGGTAAGGGAAAATCAACAAAAACAGGGCCAAGTGGGGCACGAATTGTCAGTTTCTCATCGAAAATTTGTCGATTATAGCTTTCCCTCCATGACCGGCCCCTCCGAGAGACTAGGTAGAGTTCATGGGTAGTTGCTGCGGCCACGCGCGGGTGTACTCGATAGTGGAAAAATTCACAGAAATAGGCCCAGGTGGGGCATGAATTGTCAGTTTCTCATCAAAAACTCACCGATTAATCACCTTCCCCTATGAACGACAACGTCAAAAGACCAGGTCATGGCCGTTAGCACTTACTGCAGTCATGTGCGGGCATACTCAGTAGTGGGAAAATCGACATAAATAGGCCCAAGGGGCATAAATTGTCAGTTTGTCAAAGAAATCTCATCGATGATAACCTTCCCCCATAACTGACACAGTCGGGAGACCAAGTCGGGGTTGTGGGCTCTTATCGCGACGATGTGTTTGCACACTCAATAGTGGGAAAATCATCAGAAATAGGCCCAGGTGGGGCATGAATTTCAGTTCCTCATCGAAAACTTGTCGATTATAGCCTTCCCTGATCATCGGCACCGTCGGGAGACCAGGTCGAGGTCGTGAGCAGTTGGAGCAACCACTTGTGGCCATACTTAGTAGTGGGAAAATTAGCAGAAATAGGCCCAGTTAGGGCATGAATTGTCAGTTTCCTATCTAAAATTCACAGATTATAGCCTTGCCCACATTACAGGCACCGTCAGGTGACCAAGTCAGGGCCATGGGCACTTGTCGCGGCCATGTACGGACATATTAGGTGGGGGAAAAACAATAAAAATAGGATCAAGTGGGGCACCAATTGTCGATTTCTCATCGAAAACTCATTGATTATCGCCTTAACCCATGATCGACACCGTTAGGAGACCAGGTCAGGGCTGTGGGTACTTGCCGCAGTCATGTGCGAGCATACTTGGTAGTGGAAAAATCAGTGCAAATAGGACCAGGCAGGGCACAAATTATTAGTTTCTCATCAAAAACATGCTGATTATAACCTTCCCCCATGATCCACACGGTCAGGATACCTAGTCGGGGCCGTGGGTAATTGCCATGACCATATGCAGGCATACTTAGTAGTGGGAAAATAATAAGAAATAGGCCCAGGTGGGGCTTGAATTGTCGATTTCTCATGAAAAACTTGCAAATTATAGCCTTATCCCATGATTTGCATCTTCAGTAGACCAGATTTCCCATAAAAAACTTGCCTATTATAGCCTTTCCCCGATTACAGGCACCGTCGGGAAACCAGGTCGGGGTCGCAAGTAATTGTCACAACTATGTACAGGCATAGTCGATAGTGGGAAAATCAACAAAAACAAGCCCAGGTGGGGCACAAATTGTCAGTTTTTCATTGAAAACTCACCAATTATAGCCTTCCCCATGACCGACACCATCGGGAGATCAGGTCGGGGCCATGGGCACTTGTCGCGTCTGTTTGTGGGCATACTCGCAGGGTAAATAAGCCCCAGTCGATCACGGATTGTCAGTTTCTCATCGAAAACTTACCAATTATAGCCTTGCCCCTCACGATTGGCATCGTCAGGAGGCCAGGTCGGGGCCGTGTGTATTTGCTGCGGCCATGTGCAGGCATGCTCGATAGTGGGCAAATAGCAAAAATATGACCCGTTCGGTGATGGATTGTCAGTTTCTCATCGAAAACTTACTGACTATAGCCTTGCGCACATGATCAACACCGTCATGAGAGCAGGTCGGGGGCGTGGGCACTTGCCGTAGCCATGTGTGGGCATCCTCGATAGTGGGGAAATCAATAAAAATAGGCCCAAGTGGGCCACAAATTGTCAGTTTCTCATCAAAAGCTCGCCGATTATAGCCTTGCTTCGGTAATTAGCATCGTAGGGACACCAGGTTGGGGTCGTGGGCACTTATTACGACCATGTGCGGGCAAACTTGTTAGTGGGAAAATTAGCAAAGAAAACCCCTATTCAGTTAGGGATTGTCAGTTTCTCATCAAAAACTCACCGATTATAGCCTAGCCTCCATGACCAGGACTGTCGGGAGACCAAGTCGGGGCTGTGGACACTTACCGTGGCCATGTTAGGACATACCCGATAGGAGAAAATCAGCAAAAATAGGCCCAAGTAGGGCATGAATTGTCAGTTTCTCATTGAAAACTCACCGACTATAGCCTTCCCCTATGACAAGCACCGTTGGGAGACCAGGTCAGGGTCATGGGCACTTACCGTGATCATATCAGGGTGTAGCTTATAGTGGGAAAATTAGCAGAAAGAAGCCCAGGTGGTGCACGAATTGTCAGTTTTTCATCAAAAACTCACCGATTATAGCCTTCCCCCATGACCAGCACCGTTGGGAGGCCAGATTGGGGTCATCAGCACTTGTCGCAGCCATTGCGGGCATACTTGGTAGTGGGAAACTCAGTTCAAACAAGCCCCAGTCCTTCACAGATTGTTTGTTTCTCATTGAAAGCTTGCCGATTATAGCCTTGCCCCTAGGACCGGAATCGTCAGGAGACCAATTCGGGGCCATGGGCGCTTGCCGTGGTCATGTACGGGCATACTCAATGGTGGGAAAATTAGCAGAAACAAGTCCCATTCGGTGACGGATTGTCAGTTTCTCCTTGAAAACTCGCTGATTGTAGCCATGCCCATATGACTGGCACCGTTGGGAGAGCAAGTCGGGGCCGTGGGCAGTTGCCGTGGCCATGTACAGGCATTCTCAGTAGTGGGAAAATCAATAGAAATAGGCCCAGGTGATGTACAAATTGTCAGTTTCTCATCAAAAACTTGTCATTTATAGCCTTCCCCTATGACTGACATGGTCGGATATCTGGTCGTCACTTGCTGCGACCATGCGTAGGCATACTTGATCGTGGGAAAATTAGTGCAAACAAGCCCTAGTCGATCATGGATTATCAATTGCTCATCGAAAACTCACCGATTATAGCCTTGCCCCCATTATAGGCACCATCAGGAGACTAGGCCAGGGTCGTGGGTACTTGTTGTGGCCATGTGCGGAAATATTCAATGGTGGGAAAATCAGCAAAAACAAGCCCAGGTGGGGCTTGAAGTGTCGATTTTTCATCAAAAACTTGCCGATTATGGCCTTCCCCCATGACTAGCACTGTCGGTAGATCAGGTCGGGGCCGTGGGCACTCGTCACTACTATGTGCGCGCATACACTCGGTAGTAATAAAATCAGCAAAAAAAGGCTCGAGGGCATGAATTGTCAGTTTCTCATCAAAACTAGTCGATTATAGTCTACCCTTATGATCGACACGGTCAAGATACCATGTCGGGTTCGTGAGCACTTGCCACGACCATGTACGGGCATACTTGATAGTGGGAAAATGAACAAAAACAGGCCTAGGTAGGGCACAAATTGTCAGTTTCTCATCAAAAACCTGTCAATTATAGCCTTGCCCCCATGATCGACATTGTAGAGGGACCAGGTAGGGGCCGCGGGCACTTACCACAACCATGTGTGGGCATACTCGGTAGTGGGAAAATTAGCAAAAACAGGCCCAAGTGGGTCACGAATTGTCAATTTTTCATCCAAAACTCGCCGATTATAGTCTTCCCCCATGATTGGCACCGTCGGGAGACCAGGTCGGGGCCATGGACAGTTGTCGCGGCCATGTGTGGGCATACTCAATAGTGGGAAAATCAGCAGAAATAGGCCCAGTTGGGGCACAAATTGTCAGTTTATGATTAAATATTCGCTGATTATAGCCTTCTCCCAAGATTGGCATCATCGGGAGACCAGGTCGGGATCGTGGGCACCTGGTGCAACTATTTGCGGGCATACTCGGTAGTGGGAAAATCAGTGCAAACAAGCCCCAGTCGGTCACAGATTATTAGTTCCTCATCAAAAACTTGCCCGTTATAGCCTTGTCCCATGACCGACACTGTTGGGAGACAAGGTCGAGGCCGGACGCATTTGTCATGGCCATGTGCGGGCATACTCAGTAGTGGGAAAATCAAAGCAAACAATCCCAAGTTAGTTACGGATTGTCAGTTTCTCATCGAAAACTCGCCGATTATAGTCTTGTCACCATAATTGACACCGTCGGGGGACCAGGTTGGGGCCATGGGCACTTGCTGCAGCTATATGCAGGCATACTCGGATATGGGAAAAGCAATGCCAACAAGCCCTAGTCGGTCACGGATTGTCAGTTTCCCATAAAAAATTAGTCGATTATAGCCTTGTCCCCACGATCAACATCGTCGGGAGACCAGGTCGGGGCAGTGATCACTTGCCGTCGTAGTCGATCAACGATTATCAGTTTCTCATCAAAAACTTGCCCATTATAGCCTTGTCCTCATGACTGGCACCGTCAAGAGACCAAATCGAGGCTGTGGACACTTGCTGCGGCCATATGTGGGCATACCTGTTAGTGGGAAAATCGATGAAAATAAGCCCCACTCGGTCACGGATTATCGATCTCTCGTAGCCTTACCACCTATGACCAACACCGTCGGGAGACTAGATCGAGGTCGTGGGCATTTGTCAGGACCATGTGCAGGCATACTCGATAGTGGAAAAATCAGATGAAACAAGCCCATTTGGTGTACCAATTATCGGTTTGTCATCGAAAACTTGCAGATTATAGCCTTCCCTCTTTGTCCAAGACAGTCGGGAGACTAGGTCAGGGCCATGGGCCCTTGCTCCGACTATGTGCGGGCATACACGGTAGTGGAAAAATCACTGCAAACAAGCCCTAGTCGGTCACGGATTGTAGGTTTCTCATCGAAATCTCATTGATTATAGCCTTGCCCCAATGAACGGCACCGTCGTGAGACCAGGTCCTGGTCGTGGGGACTTGCTGCGGCTATGTGCAGGCATACTTAGTAGTGGGCAAATCTCTGAAAATAAACCCAGTCAGTCATGGATTGTCGGTTTCTCATCAAAAACTCGCCGATTATAGTCTTGTCCCCCTGACCAGCACCATTGAGAGACTAGGCCGAGGCCGTGGGCAGTTGCTGCGATCATATACGGGTATACTCGATAGTGGGAAAATCTATGCAAACAAGCCCCAGTCAGTCACGGATTATCAGTTTCTCATCGAAAACTCACCGATCATAGCCTTGCTCCTATAATCGGCACCGCTAAGAGACCAAGTCGGGGTTATGGGTAGTTGCTGCGGCCATGTGTGTGCATACTCCGTGGTGGGAAAATTAGTTCAGACAAGCCCTAGTCAGTCACGGATTGTCAGTTTCTCATCAAAAATTTGCCAATTATAGCCTTGCCCCCATTGCCAGCACCGTCAGGAGACCAGGTCAAGGCTATGAACACTTACCGCAGTCATGTGTGGGCACACTCGATAGTAGGAAAATCAACAAAAACAAGCCCCAGTCGGTCACAGATTGTCCTTTTCTCATCGAAAACTTGCTCATTATAGCCTTGCCATATGACCGGCACCGTCGGGAGACCAAGTCAAGGTCGTGGGCACTTGTCGCAACCATGTGCGGGGACAGACAGTAGTGGGACAATCGAGAAAACAAATCCCAGTCGGTCACAGATTTTAGGTCTCTCATTGAAAACTACCCGATTATAGCCTTGTCACCCATGACCGACAGCAGACCAAGTTGGGGCTATGGGCATTTGCCGCGACCATGTGTGGTCATACTCGATAGTGGGAAAATTAGAAGAAATAGGTCCATATGGGGTACAAATTGTTGGTTTATCATTGAAAACTCGTCAATTATAGCCTTCCCCCATAAACGACATCGTCGGGAGACCAAGTTGGGGCCGTGGGCACTTGTTACGGCCATGTGCAGGCATACTCAGTCATGTGAAAATCAGTTCAAACAAGCCCCAGTTGCCCATGGGTTGTCAGTTTCTTATCAAAAACTCATCGATTATGGCCTTGGCCATATGACCGACACCGTCGAGAGACCAGGTCGAGGTCGTGGGCACTTGCCACGGCTATGTTCGGGCATACTCGATAGTGGGAAAATCAGTGCAAACAAGCTCCAGTTGGTCACCAATTGTCAGTTTCTCAACGAAAACTTGCCAATTATAGCCTTGCCCCATGATCGGCACTATCGAGAGACTAGGTCGAGGCTGTAGGCACTTGCCACGATGATGTGCGGGCACACTCGGTAGTGGGAGAATCAGGCAAAACAAGCCCCAGTCTGTCAAGGGTTGTCAGTTTCTCATCAAAGACTCGCCCATTATAGCCCCTAGGAATGGCACCGTCGGGAGACCAGGTCGAGGCGGTGGGCACTTCTTGTGGCCATGTGTGGGCATACTCGGTAGTGGAAAAATTGGTGAAAAAATGCCCCATTTGATTGCGGATTGTCGATCTCTCATCGAAAACTTTTCAATTATAGACTTGCCCCTATGACCGACACCGTTGGGAGACTAGGACAGGGCCGTGGGCACTTACTGCGACGTTGTGCGAGCATACCTGATAGTGGGAAAATTATTGCAAACAAGCCCTAGTCGGTTACAAATTGTCAGTTTCTCATTGAAAATGCACCGATTATAGCCTTGCCC
The DNA here is from genome assembly GCA_025531925.1 of Erythroxylum plowmanianum. Taxonomy (NCBI): domain Eukaryota; kingdom Viridiplantae; phylum Streptophyta; class Magnoliopsida; order Malpighiales; family Erythroxylaceae; genus Erythroxylum; species Erythroxylum plowmanianum. The sequence continues at coordinate 2,379 of JANVCQ010678208.1, read as the reverse complement.
CTATGATCGGCACTGTCGAGAGACCAGGTCGGGGCTGTGAGCACTTGCCGCAGCCATGTGCAAGCATACTTGATAGTGGAAAAATTGGGAAAACAAACCCCAGTCGGTCACAAATTATCGTCTCTCATCGAAAACTCTTTGATTATAACCTTACCATCCATGACCGGCATCATCGGGAGACTAGGTCAGGGCTGTGGGCATTTGCCACAGCCATGTGATGGCATACTCGATAATGGGAAAATTAGAAGAAACTGGCCCATGTGGGGTAGAAATTTTAGGTTTGTCATCGAAAACTCACAGATTATTGCCTTCCCCCATGATTGGTACTATCGGGAGACTAGGTCAGGGCTGTGAACACTTGCCACGGCCATGTTAGGGCATACTCGGTAGTGGGAAAATCGCACAAGCAAGCCTCAGTCGATTACCTATTGTCAGTTTCTCATCAAAAACTCCCCGATTATAGCCTTGCCCCTATGACCAGCATCGTCGGGAGAGTAGGTCAGGGTTGTGGGCTCTTGGTGCGGCCATATGTGGGTAAACTCGATAGTGTGAAAATTAGTGTAAACAAGCTGCAGTAGATCACGGATTGTCGATTTCCCATCAAAACCTGGCCGATTATATCTTTGCCCCCATGACTGGCACTGTCGGGATACCTGGTTAAGGCCGTGGGCACTTGTCACTGCCATGTGCGGGCATGCTCGATAGTGGGATAATCAATGCAAACAAGCCCCAGTCGGTCGCAGATTGTCAGTTTCTCATCAAAAACTCACCTATTATAGCCTTGACCCAATGATCGGCACCATCAAGAGACCTGATCGGGGTTGTGGGCACTTGCCACGGCTATGTGCAGGCATACCTGATAGTGGGAGAACTAGTGTAAACGAGCCCCAGTCGATCAAGGATTGTCAGTTTCTCATCAAAAACTCATCAATTATAGTCTTGCGACTATGACCGGCACCGTCGAGAGACCAGCTTGGGGTCGTGGGCACTTATTGCGGCCACGTACGGGCATACCCTGTCATGGGAAAATTAATGCGAACAAGCTCCTTTTGGTCACAGATTGTTAGTTTGTCATGAAAAACTCACCGATTATAGTCTCGCCCCAATGACTGGCACCGTCGAGAGACCAGATCGAGGCTGTGGACACTTACCGCGGCCATGTGCTGGCATGCTCGATAGTGGGAAAATTGGCAAAAACATGCCTCGGTTGGTCTCAAGTTATCGGTCTCTCAACGATAACTCTCCGATTATGGCCTTGCCCCCATGATCGGCTCTGTCGGGAGACCATGTGGGGGCCATAGGCACTTGCTGTGACCATGTGCGGGCACTTAAAAAATTAGTGCAAACAAGCCCCAGTCAATCACAAATTCTAGGTTTCTCATCGAAAACTCACCGATGATAGTGTTAGCCCTATGATCAACACCATCGGGAGACCAGGTCAAGGTCGTGGGCATTTAACGGAACCATGTGCGGGCATACTCGGTAGTGGAAAAATCAGAAGTAATAGGACCATGTGGTGTATGAATTGTTGGTTTGTTATCGAAAACTTGTCGATTATAACCTTGCCCCCTATGATTGAACCAAGTCAGGGCCGTGGGCACTTGTTGCAGCCATATGTTGACATACTCGATAATGGGAAAATCAATGCAAGCAAGCCCTAGTCGATCACAGATTGTCAGTTTCTCATCAAAAACTTGTCGATTATAGTCTTACCCCCATGATCGGCACCGTTGGGAGACCAGGTCGGGGCTGTGGGCGCTTGTTGCAGCCATGTGTGGGCATGCTCAATAATGCGAAAATCAGGGCAAACATGCCCCAGACGGTCTTGAATTGTCAGTTTCTCATCAAAAACTTACTGATTATAGCCTTGCCCCCATGACCAGCATCGTCGAGAGACTAGGTTGAGACCGTGGGCACTTGTCGTGGTGATGTGCGGGCATACTCGATAGTGAGAAAATTAACAAAAACAAGCCCCAGTCGGTCAAGGATTGTCAATTTCGCATCAAAAACTCGCCCATTATAGCCTTGTGCCCAGGACTGGCATTGTTGAGAGACCAGGTCGGGGTTGTGGGCACTTATCTCAGCCATGTGCGGGCATACTTGGTAGTGGGAAAATTGGCAAAAACAAGCCCCATTCGATCGTGGATTTTCGGTCTCTCATCGATAACTCTCCGATTATGGCCTTTCCCTTATGATCGGCACCGTCGGGAGACCAGGTCTTAGCCGTGGACACTTACTGCAGTCATGTGTGGATGTACTCGGTAGTGGGAAAATCAGTGCAAACAAACCCCATTCGGTCATGGATTGTTAGTTTCTCATCGAAAGCTCGCTGATTATAGCCTTGCCCCCATGATTGGCACCATCGGGAGATCAGGTCAG
>JANVCQ010678097.1:0-15201 GCA_025531925.1 Erythroxylum plowmanianum | reverse complement strand
TCTGCTTACATATATTTGATTGAGTGAAAGGCAAAATGCCTTATGCTTATGTGAAATAAATGTGTTCTGATGTCGGATTACAGTCTGATGACGTGTGAAAGTGAGTAGATGTGACTGATGCATTGCCTGGCATAAGTGTATGAAATATAAAGGTTGTTGTGACCAGATTCGCCATCGATCAGAGCTTTAAGCTCAACGAGTGGAAATGAGCTTCGATCTCATAAGTGATTCAGAGCCTCCGGCTCAATGTTTAATGAGCCCTGTATCCTCCAAATGGATAAGGGATAGTTCTTAATGAGCCCTACATGGGACAGTTTAGGCACTCAGTCACAACAAAATAATAAATGAAAAGTGAGTCTCATATGCATTGCGTCTACATAATAGAAATATCGAATATGAATAATGTGAATCTGCAATTCTGTAAACATGTGAATGTGAAATATTGTGAATGTTCACTATAAAATATAGTGAGATGTGTGTGAATATTGTGTTCTATGACTAGGTGAACCATCGATGATGGTCACTCACTGAGTTCACAAAACTCACCCAAAATTTGCAATTTATTTTTCAGGACTCAGAAGAATATCCCGCTAGGCAACGGGAGTATATTTGTTGCATGTGAGAGAAAGAAGAGGTCGAGATCAGTTCGCGTCTGCATTAGTGTCTTCTTTTTATTTCTGTATAAATTGTGTATTTCGAAATGTGTATAAATGATTGATTGATTTGTAAGTAGAAAAGGGGCCCAAGTGGTCATTGATTTTACTATTGACTGTATATGTTAATTGACTCCCGTATAGGGTGTGTTTGTGATTTACAAAAAAAAAAGTTTTTATACTAAGTTTTGTAATGTAGCACGCCACCCTCGCGGGGCACGAACTCGAATATCACCATCGATGTCAGGTTTGGGTCTTGCGGGAGTGGGTTGTTACACTTCTATATTCACATCCAACTACAACTTTAGAACTTTAAAGTCCCCTCAAGACAATCTCAACAACAGTATCAAAAGATTCATACATAAAGTCATTTATAAAACATAAGGCAATCAAAAGTTAACTTATAGAATTAGAAAGCGTATGAACATAAACATAGTTCATGAGCCACTAGACCATAAAAGTATAAAATAAGAAACAACCCATGTGTGGTAATACCTCGAAAATGTCAAAAGACCACACGATCTACTCAAAGATTCAAACTCACTAAATTAACCTGCATGGTTGGAAAGCGAAGGGGGGTGAGTACACTAGGTACTCAGTGAGTAGGAAAAACATATATCGTAAATAGAATTCGATTCATATCAAGATGGTGTAGATAACCTATGAAATGAATATATATCACATAGAAAACACATAGGCCCAACCTATAACTCAAGTTATATTGGTTAGGAACCATATAAGCCTAGCCTATTAACTCACTCATCCGATGAACAAAGGATCCAGTTCCAGTACACAAAAGCATAAAAATATCATATGTATAAATCAAATATCGATAGGAAAACCAATATCAGGATAAGCTAAAACAATCATGTGTGATACCATTAGTTGGCCAAACTAATGTGCACACCCACCGATACTCAGTGTTGACTTGACTTTCATTCGTGGTGAGTCTGGACTACAATCGACAAGAGCGTCATAACCCTAGGTAATGACCTCGTCGATGTCCAAGCCCTAGGTGTGGAATCACCCACGAGTCCCATAGAAAGGTTTCAATACAGTGACTTGACTTTCATATACCAGTGTCAAGGGTACGACAGTCGCTTAATCAGTTATGCCTAACACATGATTGGCCAATAGTTTTCTCACTAATCACAAAACAAATCATATACAATTATCAAGTATAAAATCAAGTAAGGCACTATGTCTTTATTTATCTGTCCAACTGAAAAAATAAAACTATGCCATGGCTCTAAGCTAAAAGAGAACATATACATGCAGAATACATGACTCAATTATGCATATGTAACCTCGAAACATTATTTCATGAAATAAAAGTTATCTTTTGCACTCCACATGCAAAGAGTTATTAAAAAATGTCATTTATTAAATACCTAAGCATATTATTACAAAACCTTAAAAGTAAAGGACATTTAAGGTTTTGTAAGGTTTCCACCAATCTGAACTTGAAATGTAAAGGACAACGTTTTATTTTCTGAAACTATATTTTTGAACAACTTTGCATTTATTAAATTGGTATCAGAGCTGGTACCCAAAACCATTGTATCAGCTAGGCTGGGCCCTAAAAAGGGTTGGGCCTTAAAGAGGGTGGAGAGTGTGAGATCCCACATTGGTTGGAGAGGGGAACGAAGTACGCCTTATAAGGGTACAGATACCTCTTCCTTATAGATGTGTTTTTCATGCCCTAACGCATCGGATCCAATTAGAACTCTGGGAAGTTCTCGAGAAAAGCAAAATCGTGAGGGCTTAGCTTCACCAAGGCCCAAAGAAGACAATATCTGTGAGTGGGTGATCTGGGCTGTTACAATCTACATCAAAATGATAAAACAAAGCCAAACTATTGATAATGTAAGCCATACAAAAATATGAACTTTTCTTATTAGCGTAACTCACAGTAGACCTAAAAATTCAATATGAGGTATTTATTTTCACTTGCAATCCATGCTACAAAGAAATAAAAGTTGTTTAGCATAGCACTTATTGTTTTTAGTTTTATTAAAAACAATTAAGCACATAAATTTGTGAAGCAGTAAGTGCTCAGTGCTATAAATTAAGGTGTTCGATGCATTCCAAGAATTAAACATGTTTTCACCTATAAGGCTTTTCTAATAGCCATCCACATAAAAGTCATCATGATCATCTAAAACTTTAGTGTTTAACAAGTCAAAAATTGTATGAATCACTATATAATCAAGCTTATATACACAACCACCTATTTTAAACTAGAATGTATCCATTTTAGGATTATAACACACAGTGGTAAAAAAAATTCAACTGTCATTATGGGGTAAATCGATACATCACAACGAATTAAACGACCCAACCAATATTTGCTGCTAATCTAGAGTTTCTAACAATTCAAAATCAAAGTATTGAGGAGGCAATAATTCTTTATCTTTAAAGTCCCAAAATCACATATCTTAGTCTTCCGAAAAAATTAGGAATATGGCATGAAAATTTGTCGCTATATCGGTTTTACATTATTAGGAGACTTGAAGGCACAATTGGTCGATTGGTTTCCAGACGATGAGCTTCTTGGGAGCCATTGAAGAAGTAAAATATGCAAAATAGGTGAAAGAGAGGTGAGCGTTTTTTTAGAGAGAAAAAAATAAAAACTCACCAAATCCTTGTTTTCTTGGTTGTGTAGTGTGAAATAAGTGTAAAAGAAGTTACTAATGATGGAAAAGATGCAAAAAATACCAAGGCTTGGGAGAAAAATGAAAGATTTTTGAAGCTAGGCTTAGTGATAGAGTCAACAGGAGAGAGAGAAAGTGACAGAAGGTGAGGAAAGAAGAAAAAAGAGGGTTTTAAAAAAATTTCTGTCAAAGGATCCCATGATCGTGGAAATCACTACAAAAGGTGTCTGGAAAACCTCCCCACGCTTATGGGAAATAACCCAATTCCCACAATTGTGGGTTATCTAACTTTTCCAACTTTTTAGCCTCCTTTTAATCTTAGCATGCATTCCCAATATTCAATTAACCTACCAATATATCAGAATCAACTAATCAATAAATTTGAAAAGAAAACAAGTTCAAACTCAAAACAAAATTCAGACTAAACATAATCAAAGCCAAACAAATCAAACACATAAGTAAACAAAATAGAGCAAACAAAAAGTAAACATGCTAGGTTAAAGTCATTAGCTTGACCATTTCACATGCATTCATAAAGGAGTAAAAGAAAAGAAAGAGATGACTTCCCTTTCTTATAAGTATGGTCCTCTATAGTATGACTATGCCCATTGAACTTAAATGATTTACCCTTGTTATTTTCTAACTCCAAGGCTCCATAGGAAAACATTTGAATAACCTTGAAGGGTCCACTCCATCTTAACTTGAGCTTTCTAGGAAATGATCAAAGTCATGAATTGAACAAAAGCAGCAAGTCTCCAACTCTTGAACTCCTTCTTCTTGATTTGAGCATCATGCCACTTCTTTGTCCTTTCCTTATACAACTTAGCATTTTTATAAGCATCAAACCTTAATTCTTCCAATTCATCAAGTTGTAAGAATATTTTCTCACCTGTAGGATTACAATCCATGTTTAACTTCCTAACGGACCAAAAGGCCCAATACTCTAACTAATGGCCTGCCTTGTTATACACAAGTCTATATAGAGTTGTTCTTATGGGTATTTTGAAAGCTATCCTATAAGCCCATAAGGTATCCTCTAGCTTCAACGCCTAGTCCTTTCTTGAGGTGTTCATTACCTTCTCCAAAATCTTCTTCAACTCTCTGTTCATGAACAAGGTATCATTACCTTTGCAAATTAAACCTGCACAAATAACAAGTAGTATATAGGAATAGGGATTGTTCCCTCAAAGATCTGATAATGGAATGCTAACTATCGTCAAACTTGTTAATGAAATTTCTTTCACGAAAACCAACACAAAAACATAAATGAAACAAAAATTTAATATCTAAAATGCAATCTAACCTAAATGATTAAGTATTGAATGCAAACTACTAACTAAACCAAAAAACATAAATAGTTAACAGAAAATAGAAATCAAAAGATAATCTAACGTGAATAGAATCAAATTTGAAGTAAACAAAAACCAAAGAAATCAACTAAATTGAACTCAAACCAATGCACAAAAACAAGTTATTAGGGGGCTTTGATCTAGAAAATTTAGAATTTAAAGAACATGAAATTAAACAAGTGCTAAATCAAAATTCAGAAGAAACCAAAATTGAAAGATTAAGATAAAAATAGAATTACGAAAACTTCAATTACAAAGGATTTCGCCAACGATACAAATTAATTCGTTCATCAGACTTTAGGAATTATTTATGTACTGTGTGGCAGAATCAAACATATCTTTGTAACTAATCATAGGGTTCATAACTACTAATCCACCTAAGTTGCATATGAACATTACGTTAGTTAGTTTAATGATTTTGTCTTGAAAACCTCGACAACTTCTATCATTAGTTTAAAACAAAGTTTGAATTCTCTCAGGATAGGTTTGACAACTACTATTAATAACCTAGCTAAAAAACAATTAATTTGGTAACTACTACCATCAATTAATCAAATAGTGTCCAAAAATCCCTTATAAACCTTAATTTCAGATTTTAAGATTTACAAGTTCAAATTAGCCATTAAAGGAAGAATTCAAACACATGTTTCTAACACACGAACACAATAATCGATTAAGATTAAATCCTCATAAATTAAAATCGATTTGAAAGATATTACCCTTTATAATTGAATTAAATTTTTAGCCCCACTTACCTTGTACAATTTGGTTACCACCAAATTCTCCAAAGAATTTGCGTCTAAAATAGAAAAGAAGCGAAGAAGGATTTTGGCTAAGATTTGAGAGAAAGTCTTCATCTAGGATATGAGAGAACTACCCAAAGGATGCTAACCTAAACCTAGAGACAAAAGTCGTGTTTTATATCCCTCACAATGATGAGGTGGCTGACCTAATTTAAAGACAAACAATGAAACACGTTCTTGCCAATTTTTTAGGGTCAATTTTGACAGTGCATAAAAACCAAATGGTGATGATTTAGGGGTCAAATTTTATCAGTAGCTTTGTATTTGAGTTAGCTTCAATTTGAGACTTAAATCACTGAATTCCACCATTTGAGTCAAAAGTTATGATTGAAACATTGTCAAAAGGTCATTCTGACGATCCAAAATCTGATGCAACTTTTGGAAATTATTTCTCTTAAATTCCAAACTCAAAAAAATCTGAAATTGATCACAAAAAAATCCATCAATGAGTTAAGAATTTAAGTATAAAAGTTTAGAAATTTTTTGCTAAACCAATTTCGAGATAAAAATCCCCAAATGACTAGAGGTTAAGTCTGCCAGAAATCCAAAAATAGTGCAATTCAAGTCTATTTGTTTCATTTCTTCATTTTACCTTAACGAAACTTGAATAATGCTAGGACATGATAAACTAGGTATAGATGAATGCAAAATGAACATAAATGACTCTAAATTAAGTCCTAAATATGTATGAAAATATGAGTGTATCATTCACCACCTCCACTTAGCCACTAGTTTGGGGGTGGTAAGGAGTTGCCACTCTATGATGAACATTGTATCTTTTCAGAAGAGCCTCAAATGGTTTGTTGTAAAAATGGATCCTACAATTATTTATAATTGCTCTGGGCACCCCAAATCTCATAAAGATCTTCTTAATGAACTTTTGAACTAGCTTGTCATCGTTAGTTGAAGTAGCTACGACCTCAACCCACTTGGAAACATAGTCAACTCCAACCAATATGTATGTGTCACCTAAGGAGGATGGGAATGTTCCCATGAAATCTAAGCCCCATACATCGAACATCACCACTTCTATGATGTTTGAAAGTGGCATCTCATCCTTCGTCGATATATTGCCTACTTTTTGACACCTATCACACTTTAATATAAAATCTATAGCATCCTTGAATAAGGTTGGCCAATAGAATACACACTTTAAGATAAGAGCTGCAATTTTGTTAGCTCCATAATGTCCTACATAAGGTGAACTATGACATTGCATCAAAATTTTAGGCATTTCATCTTTAGGGGTACACCTACGAATCACATTATTAGCACATATCTCATGCAGTATAGGTTCATCCCAATATAATGAGAACATTAAAATACAAACTAGTTCTTTTGTTGATAAGAAAGATCACAAGGAAGAATACCACCTGAGAGGTAGTTTGCAATATCTGGAAACTAAGGATGAAAAGGATTGTCTACCATCATTAAAGTCTTATAAGGAAAGCTCTCCTCAATTTCCTCTTCTTTTTCATGGTGCCCTCCTTCAAGTCTTGAGAGGTGGTCCACTACAACATTTTCTGCACCCTTTTTATCTTTAATCTCAATGTTAAATTCTTAGAGCAGAAGCACCCACTAGATAAACCTAGGCTTGGCATCCTTCTTGGAAAAAAGATATTGCAATGTTGTATGATCTGTAAAAACAATAAAATGTGAGCCTAAAAGATAAGAATGAAATTTCTCACATGTAAATACCATAGTAAGCAACTCCTTTTCCATAGTTGTGTAATTCAATTGTGCTCCCGTCAAGGTCTTGCTTGCATAGTAAATAGTGCGTAACCTCTTTTCCTTTTGCTAACTAAGGACATAACCAATGGCATGATCACTTGCATCACAAATAATCTTGAAAGGAAGAGACCAATATAAGGATGTCAGAATGGTTGCTGATGTAAGTTCCTTCTTTAACGTGTTAAAAGCATCCAAACAAGCATCATAAAAAAGGCACATCTTTAACTAATAAATAAGTTAACTGTCTAGTGATAAGAAAAAAATCCTTAATGAACCATTTGTAGAACCTTGCTTGACCAAGGAAGGCTTAGATGCCCTTGATGTTGGTAGGAAGTGGTAGATTTTCAGTTACTTCAGTCTTAGCTCGATCCATTTCAATCCCCTTGCATGAGATCTTATGGCTCAATACAATTACCTTTTAGACCATAAAGTGACACTTTTCCTGGTTTAAGACTAGATGAGACTCGCTTAAATTCTTTGACTCCTTGATCCTCAATCAAATTCTCTTTTGTGATGATTGAATGCACCCCCACATCCCCATATTTAGTAATTCCTAAAGAGTTTCTTTGGTATTAGGGATCTAATTGATATTTTTTGTTTCGATTGAATAAAAACATAAATTCGATCAGATTTTGTAGTTTTTCCTTGTTCTTACATATCCCTATTGGTTTTCCAAATGAATCTCGCGGATACTAATAAACAATGATCAAAAGAATTTTTAAAAACAAAGAAATCATCCATAAATACCTCTATGAACTTCTCATTCATGGCACAAATATGGCCATCATGCACCTTTGGAATGTTACAGGTGCATTACATAAACAAAATGACATCCTTCGACAAGCAAAAGTCCCATAAGGGCAAGTGAAAATGGTTTTCTCCTGATTGTATGGGCATATAACCACCTGATTATACCCTGAGTATCCATTAAGAAAATAGTAAAATGCATGGCTAGCCACCCTCTTAATTATTTGGTCCACAAAAGGTAAAGGGAAGTGATCTTTCTTGGTGGACAAATTGAGCTTTCGGTAATCAATACATACTCTCCAACCTGTGCTGGTCTTAGTTTAAATCTTTTCACCTTTTTCATTTTCCATCATTGTTATGCTCTCTTCTTAGGCACACACTTTACTGGACCCACCCACTCACTATCTTAAAGGGGATAAATAATCCCTGCATCTAATAACTTTACTACATCCTTCTTCACAACCTCTTGCATGTTTGGATTTAACCTTCTCTGTCGCTCTCTCATAGTTTTACACCCTTCTTTTAGGTTAATCCTATGCATCACCACATTGGTTTTAATCCCCCTAATATCATAAATTTTCCATCCTATAGCTTTCATCCTTTTGCTAATGTTCTCCACCACTGTCTCTTCTTGCTCAAATCCTAATTGGTTCGAGATAATGATGGGTAGGGTATGGTTTTAACCTAAAAAGGTGTATCTCAAATAGGAAGGTAATGTTTAAGCTCTAAAGTGGGGGACTTAATAAAAGAAGGTGGTGTAGGTGTATCTATTCTCTCCAACTTCTCTAATTCGACTTCCTTACATAAATCCTCTTTTGTCACACTCTCATCCCTGTGCACTTTAGTAACTTCATTAACTTCCTCTCCTACCTCCTTCACATATTCATCCACAAAATCAGTCTTCATACATACATTACCATCCATAGATTTCTTCAAAGATTTGGACATATTAAACTTAACCTGCTCATCACCAATCCTCAAAACAAATTTTCACTCATGCATATCAACTAATTCGCTACCAGTATTCATAAAGAGCCTACCCAAATTCAATGGACATTTTTTATCAGCTTCAAAATCCAATACCACAAATTCAAAAAGAATAATAAATTTATCTACTTTTACTAACACATCTTCTACAACACCATACGGTCTCTTAATGGATTGATCCGCAAGTTGAATCTGTATGGATGTTGGCTTGACTTCTCCTAATCCCAATTTCCTAAAAGCAGAAAAAGGCATCAAGTTAGTAATTTCACCTAAATCATATAAGTATTTAGAAAATCAAAGTCACCAACAACACATGGAATCATAAAACTCCCTAGATCTTGTAGTTTTGAAGGCATCATGCTTGAGATTATTGAACTACAATTCTCCATCAAAGTGACCATCTGATTGTCCTCCCAAGTACGTTTGTGTGTCAGTATGTCCTTCAGAAACTTTGCATACTTAGGTTTGCACTCCAAAGCTTCCACTAATGACAAGTTAATATGAAGCCTTTTCAGTTTCTCCAAAAACTTGGAAAACTAAGTGTCCACCTAATGTTGTCTCACCTTTTATGGATATGGAAGTTTGGGCTTGTATGGTGATGGTGGCACATAAGGTTTCTCTTCTTCATTCTCTTCTTGAATCTCCTTACCTTTTCCTTTTTCTTGTCAATCCTTTTTCACACTTGGTTCTGCCATTTGCTTGCCACTTCGAAGTGTAATAGCCTTCAGTTGTTCCCTTGAGTTGGCCTCAGTATTGTTTAGTAAGCTACCTGCACTTTTAAAAGACATAGCATTAGCAAGTTAACCTACCTATACCTTGAAGTTGTGGATGGATAAGGCATAGTTCTTCACTATTTGATCAAATCTTTTGACTTTCCTCTTAGCTCAAAAACATCCCCTTTTGGTTCTATTCTTGATTTGCCATTCTAGACCCTAAAATATCAATCAACTTGTCCATTTTTCTCTCTAAAGATCCAAGTTGTTCTTGCTAAAATCTCGAAGGTCCTTGTGGTTTTGCTTGGCCACCTGCATTGTTAGTATTCCAAGAAAAGTTTGGGTGATTTTTTGACCTTAGATTATAATTATTCGAGTATGGATTGTGACCTCGCTATGGTTTCCCCAAGTAATTTACCTACTCAGTGCTACTAGCTCCTAACAAAAAGCATTACGTTGTGCAATGTTTGTCTTACCTGTATAACTCACACTATGATTGCATAGCTTTGGCTGTAGATAAAGAAGCTCTTTGCATGTTGCTCGACTGCTTGGTAAAGGCTATGATCTGTGCCTGCATAGTGGTAATAGAGTCAATTGGGATCATACCATTTTGCTCTTTATGTCCTTGCCTACTCCTTTCACTTGACCACATAAAATTGTTGCTTACCAATTCTTCCAGAAGGTCATAAGTCGCATCTATCATTTTTCTCATTAAAGATCATCCCACAGCTACATCTATGGTTCCTCTTGTGCTCTGATTTATACCATTATAAAATGTTTACATGAGGAACTCCCTCGGAAGGTTGTGGTGGGGGAAACCTCTCCGTAGTTCTTTAAACCTCTCTGAAGCTTCATATAAAGACTCCCCACCAATTTGTTGAAAATTTATGTTTTCCATAATGATCCTTGTTGTTTTGGTCAATAGGAAGTATTTAGCAACAAATGTTTGGGCTAGTTGTTCCCAAGTATTAATCTACCTTGAGCTGAACGAATTGTACCACCCCTTCGCCTAATCTCTCAAAGTGAACGAATACAGTCACAACCTTACGACATCATCAGACATCCAATTTAATCAGAAGATGTAGCAAATCTCCAAAAAGTTGACCAGAGTTAAGATCTTCATTAGAAAACCTATAGAACTGTATAGTACTCTGAAGAATGTTAAGGAATGCTGGCTTAATCTCGAAATTGTTAGCTTGAATCGCTAGCCTCGCAACTCTTTGACGACTAAATCTTGGCCTCATAAAGTCCATCATTGTCATTTTAGCCCCTCTTTATTCTCCTTCTTTTGCCATATTTCTTCATATAATGTCTTGGCACTTCGCTCTTCTCAACTCTCATTCGTGCCTTATGATATCTACTAACTCTTTCTCATAAGATTCAGTAGTCCTTCGCATATTCCTTGTGTTCATGCACCAGCAAAGACACAAGGAAAAGTATAAAAAAAAATTTAATCAGAGTAACCTAAACTAAACAGGATGATAAACAATCAATCCCCGGCAATGGTGCCAAAAACTTGTTGAATGCAAAAACACAGTACTAGTCTTATGCTCAAAACTGTAAGTTTATAGGTCGTACTTGTAGTTGAAAGCGGATCTTGATCCCACGAAGGTTATGCTTAGGCATTACTTAATTAAGGTGGTTCTTTGTTTAAGAAATCATTTCAATGAAATAAAAAAAATAAAACAAAGACAAACTAAAAATCAAAGTGAAAGAATGCAACCCAAACCAAAATCGTAAACTAAGACTTGGAGAAAATCAAGATTAAAAATTAGGACTTATCATTATCCCTATTTGCTCCCCTTTGATTAATTGATTCAATTTATAATTGGCCCAAGGTGTCCTAAAATTCTAGCTACCCTCTCTCGAGGTGTAACTAAATGTCACTAATTAAATAAATTAGAATTAACTTTGGAATCTCTCAATGTTCAAAACCTTTCCTAAACATTCAATTAGATATGAAGTTATTCTATAGGCAGGGTATTGATATAATGAAATCTCTTCCTAATAAATTAGTAACTTACTATTTATAGGTCCATTAATTGTCAATTCTCATTGTACAATTAACATAGATTACCAAACTCACTCTCTCGATGTATTGTAAGGTTTAAGCACAATAAATAACACAAACTTGTATATCATTAAATCAATAACCAAATGTTCACAAATTATTCAAACAACAAACATTAAAAATTGTTTTAGCCAATCATAATATCCTTAACATCCCCAAAAATCAAACAATCCATAATAAACATGCTAGAAGAGAAATAAATTAAAAGAAAAACTAAATAAGGTAGCTCCTCCTCTTTTTCGCCCCAATCTGAAAAATTTGGATGATGGGGTGCTCTTTGTCCAATCGAGCTTCAAACCTTGAATCTCCACCTATCTCTAGGCTCTCAATTTGTTTTGTAGCTCCAAGAAGCAAGTTCCACGACACTCCCCCTTTTCCCTAGAGTTTTTTTTTCAATATATATCATAAGGTAAGTCATAAAATCCTAAAAAAAAGTGAAACCCACATGTCTCTTCGTGCTAAGCATCCTACGATCGTGGGAATTATCCTTATGCTTTCCATGATCGTGAGTTAATGTGGCAGAAACATTCTGTCAAGATTTCCCACGATTGTGGGAAACATGCCCTTTCCCACAGTTGTGGGTTCTTGTTCTTCTGTAGGTCCGAAGAGGTGAAGACAACAAAGAACGAAGGAGATCGTAAGGTAAACATCTTAAGTTTATATTTTGTTTTACTACATCTAATAACACATTTGATTATATATTTTATAGATTTCATATGATTTTATGCTGCGTATTCTTATAGTTGATGCATGTTATGCATGATTGAAACCCAACAGTGGTATTAAAGTCATCTCTTCTTCTTTTTTTCAATGGTAAAATTGTATTCCATAGGGAAAAAATAGTACAAAATCAAAGGGGCATACCCCAGTCAATGTACAGTTAAAAGCCCAAAGGCCCAAGCCCACCAAATGCAAAAAGTCCAAAGGAGCAGGCTGTAAAGGCTCAGCCAAGAGAAGGCGCAGCACAAATACTACATCGCCATAGTGGAGACGACATCGCATGGAAGAATTACACAACAGCTCCAACAAGACGTCAAGCTTCAACGACAACATGTTGAGAAGCAAGGAAAGTCCAAAAACAGCGCCGGGTCCTTGGAGATGACACTGTTACAGCAGGGGACTCCTGCATGCTCCACACAAAGAGAAGACAACGGACGCGGCAGTACATTCGCCTCGAAAACGATGTCAGGGCTCCAAAATGTTATCCACACTTGTGCCTATTAGATGTAGTTTCTATTATATGTCCAGTAGGATTGCAAGGTTGTGACAACTATGGGTCTATTCTTAGAAAATTTGAAATTAAATTATTAAAATTGGGTTTTGTGATTTTCGTTCAATGATCTGCTTATGATATGTTAGTAGATAGTTTTAGTGATTAAAAATTGATTTCAATGTGGTTGAAATATTTATTGTCGAATTTATAACAATATGCTCAAAACCTATTTTTTGCTGAACATATATTATTGGTTTGCTAAACTAATGATCTTTAACATGTTTTACATGGAATGATTTTAGAAATTTTATGTAAACATATTTGGAATGTTTTTAATCCTATGTAGTTTTTTTTATAATTAATTAATTTTTAATCAATTTTTTAAATAGTAAACATATTTGTTGATGAAATTGATGGAACTATTTTGTTTGATAATTTTGTGTGTGTATGTTTCGATTCCAGGACCTTAAAAATGTGTCATTTTCATGAATGAAGCATGCCAAAATGATTTTGCTAGAATTAAGATTTTTGGAAAAAATTTTAGATGTCAAATTTGTCATTTTTAGCATCTCAATGGTGCTTCAGTTATCTTGCTAATTTTTGGGTGATTCCAAAATTATTTTGATGAACTTGAAATGACCTGGACATACATGGAATGATGATTTGATGTTTTGGAAATTAATTTTGAATTGATTTAAAGAGAGCATTATTTTCTTGTAAGATTAGAAATTGACATGTGACAAAATTAAAATGTTTAATTTTGACATCAAGTAATCAAATTTAAGGTGAATTAATTTTAAATTAATTTCTAGGATTCAATTAATATTAAATTCTAAACCGAAATGACATACAAGATTAAATTTATCCAAGATAACACTTAGGACGAAATTCAATTAAAGAATTGAATCAACTTCCAAATGGAGGATCCATGACTTGTCACAACTAAATTTGATGTTTTAAATATTATGTAATAGAGGATGCATGTTAGGAGTATGCGTGGGCTTGCATGATGGATGATTATAGACTTAAGCCCAATATGATTTGGCTGTCCATATCATGCCATATAATTATAGTAACTATATATATATGTGTGATATATACAAGACCTTCCTAGTTAGATGAGACCTAAATAGAAATCCCTCACTTAGAATATTAAAACTAACGCCTTCCGTTAATATGATCAGAACTAGAATCCTTTTAGAGTTAGGGTTATTAGACAAACCCAAGCCCACTCTATACGAATATGTTTGATCTATGGAAATATGATTTTCGAATTAATGAGTTAGTTTTAACAAGAAATATTGATTTATTGGGCAAGCCCAAGGTCAACGTGGACAGAGGAGAAGTTGGAAAGTCTACATACGATGTACATGCATCAAGAGTTGATAGCCCAATGCATGTGCACATATCAACAATTGATAGCACTAGATTCGATAGTTTCATTATATATGCAATTGGTATGACCGATACCTACCGATTAACCTAGGGTGGCTTGTTGGGCAAATCTAAGGTCATTCCTAAAGATATTGGATATCAACACACTAAAAGAACTTCTATACAAGTTTTCTCATATTCGTATTAAGGGTTATGGATTCACGAGAAAATAATGGGAGCCATACTATATGTTATTAAAGTCCGAGTTGACATGTGTTTACGTACAGTCTAACACCATTTCTCTCTTTGACATTTGGTTGCAAAAATTGCCACTATGACCACTAATATGAACCTACACTCACTTATGGAAGCTAATAAGTTAATTGGACCTAACTTCCTAAACTAGCTTAGGAACCTGAGAATAGTTCTCAAGTCAAAAAAATAGGCTACATCTTAGAAAAACCATTTCCTGATCCCTTTGCTACTGATGCTTCTAATAGTGATCAGAAGGCATACAGAAAGCATCTCGTTAATAGTGAGATGGCTAGCTGTATAATGTTGGCCACTAAGTCACTGGAATGGCAAAAGCAATATGAGGCTATAGATGCTCATACCATAGTCTATCATTTGAGGGAGCTGTTTCATGAGTAAGTTAAGTCTGAAAGGCTCTAGACCTCGAGATTGCTCTTTTGCTCCAATACGGCTAAGGGGACATCTCTTATGTAATATGCACTAAAGATGAATGTCTATATGTTGGAGTTACGTAAATATAGTGCCCTAGAAAGCAAGTATATTTATATGTAACTTTATCTTCTTCAGTTACAGTTTTGTAATGAAAATATTTATTATTAATAAAATAAAAGAGTTTGGTTTTATTTGTGTGAGCATTATATATCTAGTCAAAAG
>JANVCQ010678086.1:0-15203 GCA_025531925.1 Erythroxylum plowmanianum | reverse complement strand
TACAAATCCTTTATCAATTTACTCTTGTCTATCATTTCCTGGTTCAAAACTTTCATTCATGAGCTCTCAACTCGTGAATAATCACCAAAATTTCTCATTCAATAGTTCTGATCTTTTACGAAAAGTTCGGGGTCCAACACTGGTGCTACCTGGGTGCATGGCATAAGGTGCATTGTGTGCCTCATCCAATATCTTATCCTTCAACTCCTTGACATTTGGGATATAAAACCTGTTTCCTATAGTTATGAGTCCATCATCCCTCACTACCACTTCAAACTTCTTAGCATTCTGAATCTCTTCTCGGAGCTTATTCAATTCTGCATTCTGTGCTTGTAACTCCCTAACCTTCTCTCTAAATATCAGTCTCACTCAGAAGGTAGCAACAATACAATCAGGTTCCTCCTGCTTCAAACTTATCCTAAGCTTAGCCATCTCTTCCAATAATTGCAGATAAACTATCTGAACATCGGCTATTGATGATTTTTTACTCAAGGCATCCGCCACGACATTTGCCTTGCCCAGATGGTACTCAATCAACAAATTGTAATCCTTAAGCAACTCAATCCACCTTCTCTATCTCAAATTCAGCCCTTTCTGACTCAATAAATACTTAAGACTTTTATAGTCAGTAAAGATCCTCGTCTGAACCCCATACAGATAATGTCTCTAAATCTTCAAGGCAAAAATCACTGTTGCTAATTTCAAATCATGGGTCGGATAATTTAACTCATAAGGCTTTAGTTGCCACGAGGCATATGCTATTACCTTGTCTCCTTGCATCAATATACAACCTAAAACCTTTATTGAACCATCACTATACACTGTATTACCCTCATCTTCAATAGGCAAAATCAAAATTAGTGCACTTGTTTATCTGTGCTTAAGCTCCTTGAAGCTCTTCTGGCATTCATCACTCCAGATAAACTTCTGATTCTTCCTCAATAACCTAGTTAGTGGAGCAACTATCATGGAGAATCTTTTCACAAACCTCCTATAGTAACCGGCCATACCCAGAAAACTCCTCACTTCTGTCACTGTCTTGGGTGCATGCCACTTCACCACTGCTTCAATTTTCTTCAGATCAACATGTACCCCATTCTTAGAAATTACATGTCCAAGGACTACCACCTCATGGAGTCAATTTACATTTCCTGAATTTAGCATAAAGTTTACTCTCCCTCAGTGTCTGTAGTACTATCCTGAGATGTTCATCATGTTCCCCTTCACTCTTGGAATACACCAAAATGTCATCTATAAACACTATGACAAAGTAATCCAGATACTCCTTGAAGACCCTATTCATAAGATCTATGAATGTAGCTGGAGCATTGGTCAAATCAAAAGGCATAACTAGGAACTTGTAATGCCCATACCGTGTCTTGAAGGTTGTCTTATTTACACCAGATTCTTTGATTCTAAGCTGATGATAGCCCGATCTGAGATCAATCTTGGAAAAGATCCTTGCTCCCTGCAGCTGGTCAAACAGATCATCGATTTGTGGCAGAGGATACTTGTTTTTAATGGTCACCTTATTGAGTCTCCAATAATCAATACACATTCGTCATGTTCCATCTGTCTTCTTAATAAATAGAATAGGCGCTCCCCAAGGTGATGAACTCGGCCTTATATACCCCTTTCTTTAACAGTTCCTCCAACTATTCCTTAAGCTCCTTCAGCTCAGCTAGAGCCATACTATACGGTGATATGGAAATGGGTGCAATTTCGAGAATCAAGTCGAAAACAAACTCGATTTTCCTCACCAGTGGCAAACCAGGTAAATCCTCTGGGAACACATCAGGAAATTTCCTTACAATCAAAAAATCCTCTAACCTCTCTTCCTCCACATCAACGTCCAGAACATGGGCCAAGAAGGCTTCACACCCCTTCTCCATCATCCTGTCAGCTAGTAAAGTAGAAATTATTCTTGGTGATGACGCTTTCTTATCCCCTCTAAAAATCACCCTCTCTCTGTTGCTCAGATCAAATTCCACCTCCTTAAGGCCACAATCCAACTTCGCGTGATATTTTTCCATAACATCCATTCCAAGTATAACATCTAAGCTTTTTAGGTCTAGAGGTAGTAAATCCACTACCAGTCTAGCATCATCAATGAAGAGCTCACAGCTTTTATATACTTGACTGATTACTACATTCCTCCCTAGAGGTGTACTAACAAGCAAAGGACTATTCAAAGGCACTGAATTCATACCATGCAGAATCATACTTGCAGAAACAAAAGAATGCATGGAACCAGAATCAATTAGTAAATATACTACTGAATCAAATAATTGGGCCATACTCGTGACAACCTCTAGTGCGGCTACTGCTTCCTCCCTTGTCATGGCAAACACTCTTGCCTGTGTCTGACCCCTTGGCCTTCTTGGAGAAATAGCCTTCTTTGTAGCTCCATAATTGCCCACTTCAGTCACTGGTTGGGTTCCCACTATTTCAGCTTTCCTTGGGGCTTGTAACTGCGACCCCTCCTGCCTTGTTACTTAGGGACAGACCTTGATCATATGTCCCTTCTCTCCACATCGAAAGCATGCCCCCAGTAACTTGAAGCACTCTCCCCTGTGCAGCTTCCCACAATGCTTACATTGGGGGTTCATGTTCCTGCTCCTCTCCACCCTGCTATTACCTCCTGCTGTTAAGGCTTGCACTGACACTGCCCTTGCTTGCTTGTTGTTAACAGAGGCACTACTCCCTACCTCACTCTGTATGCGGGAGATCTTTACACCCATTTTAGGTATTGGAGCACTTACCCCCTTCCTAGAAAACTGCTCTCGATTCTTCCTCTTCTTACTCACCTCATACTTGATATTCTCCATCTTCTCAGCCTGGAGTGTGGCATCTACCAACTACTAGTAGTCACAGAAATTGTGGATCAAGACTTTCTCCTTGATCCCCAGATAGAGACCTCCCTCAAACTTACAACACTTGTCTTCCTCAATCGCCATAATGTTGGCTGTATATTGGGAAAGCTAAGTGAACTTCAGTTCATACTCACTCACACTCATGTCCCTCTATGTGAGATTCAGAAACTCCCTAGCCTTCTCTTGCATATAAACCCTGGAGAGGTACTTCTTCCTGAACACTTCCATAAAACCTCTCCATGACAACATCGGAGGCATAACGTGACTGTGAGGCACTTATTCCCACCAATGAAGTGCGTCCTCTTACAACAAGCTAACTGCATAATCTAGCTTCTCTTTACTGGAGCACTTCATCTGAAGCAGGACTCTCTCGGTCCTCTTTAACCATGCTTCAGCCTCCTCTAGATTTGTAGTACCATTAAAGTCTACAGCCCCATACTTGCGGAGCTTATCATACTGCCCGCTCCTCTCCATTGGAACTGGAACCGGCATTTGTGCCCTTGGCCCATGGCATAAGTGAAAGCCTAGGCAAAGGCTTGAAAGAACCGTGGATCTAGAGGTTTGCTTGAGGCATAGGAGGTGAAGGCGGTGGTACTTCATGCTGCACACTAGATGCCTCCGAATCAGGATCAGAGTGTGTCCCAGCATCTTGCAGGACATAGGATTCATCCATCCTCCCTTGGCGAGAGTGAGATCGAGTCATAACTCCTCGAGCTCTCTTTCGAGATGGCATTTTCACTCCTTCAATATAAAACCATTGAAAACCTTTAGTTTATGCAAAACAATTTTTAAAGTATGCAAAACAATTCAAATAATATAAAGCAATTTCAAATCATGTGAAACAATTCAAAACAATGCAAGTAGTTCATTTAAAACAATGAATGTACATTTAATGTCTTAACTTACCCATTTCATTCTTAGGATACTCCTAAACTTGGCCCTACACCTGGACCTCAACCTAGATGCTCTCATACCATAAGTGTTAGGACCCCTCCCTTGCGAGTCATGTGCCCAACGTACTACATGACATCTCCCATAAGGGTGGCGTGCCCACACTAGTCAATCATAAAAAATGAACTTATTTCTCCTATTTCTGAAAAGATTTAGGGAAACTTTAAACCTGAATTTCAAACTGATTTCTTCAGAACATTTGTTTCCCATTGTCTTAAGTTTCTAATGACACCAAAATCATGCAATTTGGAGAAAAAAATTTAAAAGTTATAGCCCACACACTTTTAGACTATTATTAGATTGAAACAATTCATTATACTCAACTTCCTTCCAGAAATTGAAAGTCTTAGAGTCTGAATTAAAATTCAATCCCTTAAGAGGAGTTGTAGCTCTAAGTCTGTAGTTTATTTAGAAACAAGAATTATCTCATATGCACTTCCATCATTTTTTCATAATTAATCAACCAAATTAAAATATCAAGCATATTACAATTTCTCAAATCATTCAAAAGCAGCAAATGCCATAATTATACAGTAATGAAAAATCATTTTATTTTCTTGACTAAAAAGAAAACATAATGGCTCATTATCCAATTATAAACATGAAACTCACCTTGAAATCCTGGCTTAGGAATTGGATTAAGGATATCTTTCCTCTTGCTCCCCTTGCCTCTCTTGATCCCCTCCTTGATTTCCTTCATAAATGAAAAAATTTCCATTCAATAGGAATTCAAATTAAGAACCCATAAAGCACATTCACTAAAATTGACTCTAGATTGCTTAAACCCATCTATTTCCTAAACTTCATGAACCAAAGCCCCTTCCGTATACCCAAGTATAAAAATCGAACTTACCTTGAATCTTCACCAATTTATGAGATTATTGACTTTAAAGAAAGCTCTTCCCTTCCTCTTTCTTTTTCCCTTCTTGAGCAACCTCAAACTCACTCTTTAAGACTAAGAAAAGATGAAACCTAGCCAAAAACTCTATTCTTTTCTTAACTTCACCGAAACCTCTCTTTCTCACTTTTGATTTTCGTATTTCACTTCTTCCTTCACCTATTCCACGTTTTTCTTCTTCTCAAGCACAAAACAACACCTTCCCTTTCCCATTTTACCTTTAATGAATGAGAAAAGTCCACCTTGCCCTTCCTTTAATGCCTTAGTGCTTTTAACCTTAAGTAAACTACCCAAAATACCCCTTTATGAATTTTTACCACCTTTAATTCACCTAACCCAATAAATAAATTCCACTAACATAGACATAAATAAATAAAAAAATTACTCCCAAAAATATTTCATCTATCCAAACCTCATAATTATCTAAATCATGCTTAACTAAAAAAAACATTCGGGGGCCAACAATCTCATTGCTTCTTGAAGCGTTCCTAATACTTGTAAAGGGACTCTCCTTTATGTTGCTATATGCCACAAATTTCCTTCCATATATTAGCTGTCTTCCATGCTGGAAATATTTTTCTAAAAACAACCTCTTCATCTTTATCCAATGTTCACACTCCTAACAAGTAGATCAAATAACCAGTCCTTTGTTGCATTTTTTTGTGAAAATGGGAAAGCACTCAATATGTGTCTGTCACCCCTAGAGGCTTCATACTCAAACATACCACATCGAGCTCCTAGAGATGCTTACGCATCCTCACCCACAAGACTATGAAAATTAGGCAAAAAAATGTATTATTCTGGACTTAAGTTCAAAGGTAACATGCTCAGCTAAATTTGAAAATGTAATGCATAAATGCTTTTGAGTTAATTCTAGTGCATCCAACTCCCTTAGTGTTCTTAGATTTGTCATTGTTTCTTCAAATTCAAACTCTTGTTATACTTCTAGAGTTGGTCTAGCTTCCCTTTGTAATCTTTGCAATGTCCTTTCAATCTCCAGATCAAATTGTATAGGTTCTCTATAAGGATATCTTGTTACCACCATACACCAAAACTAACAAACATGTAAAGATTAAAAAATAACTAAAAGAAATGGTTATTAACAAGTATATATACACAACACCAATTAAAATCAAGAACAAAGATTAGAGCGCCACACTCCCCAATAATGGTGCCAAAATTTGGTAGGGCATGTCGAGTGCACCACAAAATTTACCTAATTCTGGACACTAAAAATTTGTAACAGTAGTGAGTTACGATCGTATCCACAGGGAATGTACATTTTATTTTCACAGTGAAAATAATTGATGTTAAGGAAATAAAAAGGGGCTTTTGGTTTGATGTGATTTAGAAAACAAAGTGAAATTTAACCAACAAAAGCAAATTATATAAAACAGTCAAAAGTGAGAAAAAAACTAGTTCTTGGATTAATCTCAGCTTACACACGATTAAACATATTTCATTATTATAATGGTTCACACCTCTCCTAAAACTATTGATCGTAGACTAACAATGAGTTCTGTTAATATCGATTTTCCCTTAGATTGTGTTTAATTAAAATGAGCTCTTTAATTAAACCTAACTACCGAGCAACCTAGAACAAGCTTTTTAGATTTAATTGAGCAACCACATTATGATGTGGAAAACATACCAATATAAGCAGTAACTACATGAGTTCAAGTTATCTAACCTACATTACATTATTTCTAATGATCTAATGTCATTAGTAGCTATAAATGAATCTAAAACATAACGATTACGTATTATATTGAAGATTCTAGCAATGGGTTTGTGATAAAACAATCCAATGAACACATTCAGATCATCTTTACAATACCCAAGTTAATAAACATAGAACAATGATAGCAATCAGGAGAGAGTGAGATTCAACATTAAACAATGAAAAGATATGCTTAATCGTGACTCTGAGCATCGATTTTACCTCCCAAATAAGGTCAGGAAGGTTAGCTCTCCATGGATATCTCAAAATATTAAGTTTCTATCTTGCACGAAGTCCCAAAAATGATGTCTGTTCATTTTTCCAGTAGCATGTTCTATTTATACAACAAATTAGTTTTCAGACAACTAAGTGGCAAAAGTTATAGTCGTGAAGTTGTGAATTGCAATGTTGAGGTTCACAATCATGAACCTAGATGCATGGTCGTGACTTGATGCTCACGGCCATGCATTTTGATGTTCACGGTTGCAACTTGATGTTCATGGCTCCATGAGCCTACATTGCAACAAAAACTCTTCATTTTTCTAGCATTTTCTTGTCTCCTCTTCTCTCTAATCCTTATCCTTCTTATTCTATGAAGACAATTGAGTGTGAATCATAAGTAGATGGCTCAAAAAGTGTGCATTTAACTCATTTTAGCTATTATGCTTCCAAATTTTACCTAAAACCAAATATGAACTAAAGTGAATGTCTAAAACATTTTCAAGCATTAATCACTAACTATCATGGATTAAATGTATCAATAATCAATCACATGTCAGCTTAATTATAGCATATTTGAGTACATCTAACAACTTATTTTGACGATAAAAATAATTCTTAGTTAAAATAAAAATAATTAATAATCTTTCTGGCTATGAAAAATAAATGTTGCCTATCAACCTAAAATTATTTTGGCTACAAAAAGTTATTCATTATTAAAATAAATATAGTTATTAGTTTTTAAGAAGTTTGTAAAAAAAATCTAACGTATTGCTACATTAGGCTACAATGTACAAAATTTATAGTGATATACTTATTTTCGACTATGAATTTTGAAATTTAGCAAACAATGTGGCCAATACTCATATTTCTTGTAGTGTGCTAAGGAGGGTTGTATTACACTAGATAACATGAAACTAAGTAGCAAAGGTAAGAATAAAGTTGCAGGAATTGAGAAGATTGGTGTGAGGAGGAATAACGAATTTGTCATTCTTCAAAAATTTGTAGATAACAGGCTAATACATCAAATGCAAATTCTTGAAAAATTGGATGATGTTTTATGATGTTATGATATGAACATAATAAGATCCTTGTGAAATAGTATTTGTAGCATTTTTGTTTTTGTTAATAATCCTTGGGTGATTCAAGGTGATTTTAACTCGCTTATGAATGATTTCATGAGATGCGGTGTTTGTGAGATTAAATAGATTGCAACATATAAGTTTTTCTGATGTATTAATGGCTTTGAACTTTTAGAAATTAACATGAGGGTTTGTTATTATATATGATCTAATAATTAGTGTGGTAGCTTGTAAGGATTAAAGAAAAATTAACTAGGCTTTTATGAACCTGTTTTTAATTTGAAGTTTTGCCTCTTAGGATATTTGATCACTCTGCACTTCTGGTCAAATTGGTACTTCTTTTTGAAGTGGTGATGTGCTTTTTAGATTCTATAATTTTTTATATGATCATCTATATTATCATATAATAGTTGTTGATGACTGGTAGTGTACACTAAGGAAAGTCCTACATTTATTATACTTAAAAAGATCCATAATTTTTATTCGTTAATATAATCACATTATGAAGAAATTAAATGCAATTATGTTGTTTTTAATAGCATCATATTTTGCAAAATAAGAAAGGTCACTAAAATAATAGTTCTTTAATTTTTTAATAACTAAAAATATCATATAAATTTGCAACAAATCTGAACAATAATTAATTTTTAGATCTTTTATTATTAGAATACTAATTCAACTTATTTGTCTACAACATCACCGCTATAATATTTCCTAGACATGCTACAATCCTTGTTACAGATGGAACATCTAATTTCATACCCTTGGGAGTATAATAGAATATTATGTTTGCATAAGAATCCCTTATTCATTATGATTTACAAGGTCCACTTGCTTTTCCATTCTCATTTATACTGTTCCTTTTTTATCACTAAGCTTAAGTTGGTTACCATTATACCAGTTTACCAGGTATCATTTTATATGCTAAATTTGCAACACAAGAACAAAACTAGTCTAAACTAAATCCTACGTCATTTTAGATCCATAGTTTCAATATCAAACTTTCATATCTAATTCTATTTGAGATCCTTTCATTGGAGAACACTTGCTTTTTATTACTCGCAAATAGAACACACTTGCACTTTAGTTGCTTAAACTAGGCCTATCCCATCTATAAGACATATGGCATGATATTGTAGCCCAAATTTTCTATAAGCCCATATTAAACTTGGTTTAGGGTTTTCTTAGTTTAATAGTATATTAAATCTTAATCATTAATTTAGTACTTGATGGACATACAAGATTTAATATCAATAAATAAGTGTATATAAACTAGTCCTCTCTCTACCCTAATTAAGTACAAACAAAAACTAATACATAATGTAGGTATTTGTGTATTAAGTTATCCATCAAGTTGTAGTACAAAAAGAGGGTTAAGAGAGAGAAACTAGTTTGTAATCGGTAAAAGCTTTATCTCTACATCATGACAAATTCTGCTCAAGGTAAGTGATTTATTCGCTTCATTTATGTAGTTATTATTATATTCAAGATATGAATGTGCACGAATGATTTATGTATGATTCATTCTTCATGTATGATTTATGTCTTTGATATTTGATTATTAAGAACCAAAAAATTTATATGTGGTATCAAAGCCTTTATTTTGAATAGATAATAATCCTTGGATTATTGATTGATGATTGTTTCAGTTATGATTTTTATAAAAAAATTATGATGTTAGGGTTTTGTTTAAAGAATATTTTTTCCTTTTAAAAAAAGTGATGTGGTCGTAAATAGATTTGAGCATTCGTTTATGCGTCTCTTTACTTCTCTCTCTAGATGTTGCTTGTTTTTTATGTTGGGTTTGCTTGTAACCGTCCTTGCGTTTCTTTATTTCTCTAGTTTTGGGATTTGGTTTAAAGAAGCAAATAGATTTTCTCAATTCCACTTGCCCACGTTGCTTTATTTTTTTATTTATGTCTGTTTGTTTGTTGTTGCATGAACTGTTCGATTACCTTGGATTTAGCACGAGATTGCAGGGTCAAAGAACCATTTGGCCTGCATATTACTGTGAATATTGGGGATTTTGTTCATCTGTTAAATGCTTTGTACGACATTTGTTCAATGCTTTGTGTGTGTTTCAATGGGTGGCTCTTATGCCAATATCCACACTATGAATATTGTGTTTTCAATCAAAAAATTATAACCTTGACCCATGAAGTTTTGATGATAGAATGAATTGTTATTAAGTTTTGTTTTCTTAAGTTTTGGTCATATTAATGATATTTTTGACCTATAATCAAAATTTTAATTTTAATTTTAATTTCATCTTATGCATATCTTATGGATATATTATTATTATTTTATAGATATGGCAATATGATTAAAATTAATTTATTAGTCACCAAAGTGGCCAAATTAGTTTTGATTGTGTGGTTATATAATTTATAAGTTTTATGAAATACTATTATGAAAATTTTATTAGTTGCTAGAAATTAAGGACTTTACCCAAAGGTAGATCAATGTTCTATGACTAATAAATATAAAGGAGAAAATTAATATATTCTTGTCATATTAGACCCCGCTTCTGGAGCCCAATATTCGGAGCCATGAGAACATGAGCCTAGTACCTTGTGGGGTTATTTCAAAGAACCCTCATTAGCCATCACCCCATAAGAGTGGTGTGCTCACACCAGTCAATCACCAAAACCACAATTTGACTTCTTCAAAAAAATTGTGGCTCTAAGTCTCTAGTTTAATTTGAAGCAAGAACCATCTCAATCGGAGTTCTATAAATGGAGTTATGCTTAAGAAGCCTAAGTATGTTCATGTCCCAATCAAGCTCTCTCAACTAACCCCTCTTTATCTTTCCCTCAATCTTTGTCAGATCAAAACCAAAAGCTACCAAAAGTTATGCCCAAACGATTCAATCATGTTTATATCCTCAACCATATTGTGTCTATCTTGGGAGAATTAGCATAACTTTCTCTGGAAACCTTGGATTGAAGTCATTCTTAGATGGTTTGAAAGAAGACTTCTAGATCTATAACTTTCATGGAGACCGCAAAGCAAGATTTTGCCTTTAAAATGGGAAAAAACGCAAATTTCCTATAGCTGTCCTATGTCATGTCTGCCTAACGGACATAGACGGGCTTGGGAGTGCTTTCCAAACCCGAGAATGTCCGTTTAATCGACCTAATATTGTTTAATAAACATGAGCTAGGCTGGGGGCATTTTTACACTTGAGAAGGTCTGTTTAACGGAACTGAAGTCCGTCTAATGGATATTGGTGATCCAAAACCCCTTCCAAAGGTTCCTACATCTATTCTAACATCATATTCACTCATAATCTTCCCAAATTCACTTCTTCTAATACAATAACACTCCTCAAACATTCAATTACCAATTTGAGTGCATTAAACCCCCAAACCTCAACTCAGATGACTCATAACATACACATACTCTCATCATTCACCATAGCTGTTATGTACATACCTCCTATGCAGCATCATTACTTATAATGCTCATATCTCTCAACTCTGATATCCAAAATTTACATACTTTATAGCCTTTGAAAGCTAAGAGGACAATCTACAACTTTCCAGAAGACACTTTTGTCTAGTTCTACGTAAATTAATACAGTTTTCCCCCTGAATTCAGTACACATTCCTACCTCTATGGAAAGTTTGAAATTGCAATATAAAGACTTTGGAAATCATGAGCAAAACATAATGTGTATATATATCATTAACATCAAAGATAAGAGTTTTACAATGCTTTAGTGGGCATTTCAAGCTACCTTACATCATAAACCAAAAATACAAAGTTTACATAAACTAGAATCGCTCAAAATGCAACTAAAGCCTTGTTTTATAAAATGTAACTTCAAAAACAAAATATGCAAACTGGAGTGATGCCTTGACTTTTGACCCCCTCGATTTCTTGCTCATCACCTGAATAGAGGGGAGAGAATGGAGGTGAGCTTAAAGCTTGAGGGTAACAATTTTATAATCGGTAACAAGAAAAAACCATTTAAAACTCTCATGATCATAGCAAATTCTCATGAAAATCCATAAAACATATATATCTCAATTTATCAACTTGTCGTACCAATTCACAACTCACATATGTCAAGCATTCATCAAACTTGTCAACACATGTAAACACATAAGCACATCATAATGGTTCAGGTAGATCCATAAACATAACGAACTACACAATTCTACATAATGGTCCAGTGTAGTCGCAAACTTGAGAGAGTCCATGAAGGAGCTCCGTGCCACTAACGGGCAGGTGGGAGAAACCTTTAACTTGATCAACGTGCATGTGATATTCTTGAATGGACTATACCAAACCCATATAACATGTAAT
Source organism: Erythroxylum plowmanianum (assembly GCA_025531925.1). Classification (NCBI taxonomy): domain Eukaryota; kingdom Viridiplantae; phylum Streptophyta; class Magnoliopsida; order Malpighiales; family Erythroxylaceae; genus Erythroxylum; species Erythroxylum plowmanianum. The sequence continues at coordinate 3,149 of JANVCQ010678086.1, read as the reverse complement.
TCATGAACTGAAAATATTTTGCTCATATGGCACATTTTTGAAAACTTTATTTCATACACTTGCCATTCTTTCAAAAATCATTTCCATCATCATTTCACAATTCCGCAACCAAAATGCTATACCAAGCATAATAGCCCTTTTTCAAATCATTCAAAAGCAACAAATACCATAATTATGAAGCAATTATCAATCATTCCCAAATCAGCTCAAAATTCATTCAAAATATTTGCATACAAAAACATGTGGCACATTCTTAAGCATTTAAAGAACAATAAATGCATCTTTATAAGGTAGTTGGAAAATCATTTAATTCCATTTATTTGAAAGAAACTTTAATGGCTTATTAACTCAATTATAAAAATGTCACCCACCTTAATTTCCTCGCTTGAAAACTTGCTCAAGGATGTCTCTTCTTTTGCTCCTCTTACCTCCCTTCAACATTGACAAAATCCCATTCAAAAAGAATTCCAATTGGAAATCCCAAAGAAGCCTATGCATTAAGTTGATCCTAGAATACTTATACCCATACATTTCCTAAGCTCTTTGAACTAATTCCCTTCCAAAAATTTATATATTAAAAAACCAGCTTACCTTGAATCTTCCCTAAACAATGAGTTTCTTAGCTCTAATGGAAGCTCTAATCTTCATTTTCCTTTTTCCCTTCTTGCACAACCCCAAAATCCCTCTTGAAGGCTAAGAAAAATTGAAACCTAGTTGACCTCCCTTCTTTTCTCTTCTTTTTCTCTTTTTTATGCTTCTCTCTCCTCTCTTTTCTCATTCTCATTTTTGACTTCTTCCAAATGCAAGACAATAATATTTTCTCCCTTTTTATACACTTAATGATTACACAATGTCCATTTTGCCCCTCCGTTAATGCTTTATGGTTTTTAAGCTTAAGTAATCTTCCCAACATACCCCTTATGCAAACTTACCACCCTAACACTTTAATTCAATTAACCTATTTCGTATAATCTCACTCACATTAACATAATAACTAATTCCAATATAAATTAATCTATCAAGACCTCAAAATTAATTTAAATCATGCTTGTTCATTAAGAAAAAGTCAGCGACCAACATCTCTCCCCCTCTTAAAAGAATTTCGTCCTCGAAATTCTTACCTGAATCTTTAAAGAGGTGTGGATACTTCTCCTTCATGGCTTCCAAAGGTTCCCACATAGCCTCTTCCACAGAATGGTTTCTTCACAGGACTTTGATCAGTTGAACTGTCTTATTTCGGAGGACCTTTTCCTTGATGTCCAAAATCTCCACTAGAATCACATCATAACTCAGATCATCTCTCAACTGAACCTCAATGGCCTGAATGATGTGGGAGGGATCCGATCTATACCACCTTAGCATGGACACATGAAAGACGTTATGTATTTGTGACAATTCTGGTGGCAGTGCTAACCTATAGGCTAGCGATCTAATCCTCTCAACAATCTTATAGGGACCCACATATCTCGGACTCAACTTGCCTTTCTTGTCAAACCTCATGACTCCTTTCTAAGGAGATGTCTTAAGAAAGACCTCACCGACTTCGTACTCCATCTCCTTTCAGTGTGCATCAGCATAACTTTTCATTATATCCTGTGCTGCCTTTAGCCATTGCTTAACCAAATTAACTTTATCGACTATCATCTGAAGCAACTCTAGCCCTATCAATTTCTTTTTTCCATCTTCATCCCAACATATCAGAGTTCTACATCTCCTTCCATACAGTGCTTCATATGGAGCCATCTGAATGCTCAAAAGATACGAATTATTATAAACAAATTTGATCAATGGCAAATATTCATCCCAAGCGCCCCTAAAATCCATCACACATGCCCTGAGCATTCCTCCAAAGATCCTAATGGTCCTCCCAGATTGACCATTTGTCTGGGGGTGAAAAACTATGCTAAAATTTAACTTAGTTCCCAGAGCCTCTTATAAACTTCCCTAGAATCTCGAATTAAACCGAAGATCTCTGTCAAAAACTATAGAGTCAGGAATTTCATGTAATCTCACTATCTCATCAATATACTTCTTTGCTAATACATGCAAAGAATCAGTTTGTTTAATTGCCAGAAAATGGGTTGACTTCGTAATGATCCACAATAACCCATATAGCATCGTGCCTCCTACTAATCTTGGGCAAACCCATCAAAAAGTCCATAGTTACCCATTGCCACTTCCACTCAAGGATGGATAATGGCCTTAACTTGCTAGAAGGTGCTTGGTGTTCAGCCTTGACTTACTGACACACTAGACACTTGCTCACAATTTCGCTACATCTCTTTTTATGCCTTTCCATCGAAAATACTCTTTCAGATCTCTTACATCCTGATGCTACCTGGGTGCATGACATAAGGCACATTGTATGTCTCATCCAGTATTTCATCCTTTACTTCCTTGACATTCAGGAATACAAAGTCTGTTTCCGACAACCATAAGTCCATCATCCCTCACTACCACTTTAGATTTCTTGCTGTTCTGAATTTCTTCTCGTAGCTTACTCAATTCTGCATCCTGTGCTTGTAACTCCTTAACTTTTTCCCTGAGTATCGGTCTCACTCTGAAATTAGCAAGAATACAATTTGGTTCCTCGTATTTCAAGCTTATCCTAAGCTTAGCCATTTCTTCCAATAGCGGCAAATAAACTGTTCGAACATGAGCTATAAAAGATTTCCTACTCAAGGCATCTGCTACCACATTCACCTTTCTTGGATGGTATTTAATCAACAAGTCATAATCCTTGGGCAATTCTAATCACCTTCTTTGTCTCAAATTTAGTTCCTTTTGACTTAATAAATACTTAATACTTTTGTGATTGACCGCGCGTCGTTACGCTAGTCAAAATTAAAATAACTAGACTACTACTGTAGCAGTAGCAAGTCTAGGTCGATCCCACAGAGAGTGTGCATAAAGTTTATGAAATGAAATTAATCGGTGTTTAGGAAAAAGGGGGGGTTTGGATTTTGAAAGATGAAAATGAAATAAAACTAACTAATAAAAACAAATTAAAGAAAACATGCAATAAAATGATAAAAGCGGAGAATTTGGTAGGGATTTGGTTCAATCTCGGTGTACACCCTGACTAAGCATATTTTATTAATTTGTTGTTCTTTAACCTCTCCTAGAAATTATTAATCGTGGGTTAATAA
>JANVCQ010678080.1:0-15204 GCA_025531925.1 Erythroxylum plowmanianum | reverse complement strand
AACACCCATTTCATGTATTAACCTCAAAATATCATTGCAATTGCTCCAATTAACATTACCCAAATCAAAATTAGACAGCACTAATTCATCATTTAATTTCATTTAACAAATCAAATCTCCAAGAAAAGTTCAGGGTCCAACAAAAAGTAACTTGATACTTTATAATCTAGATGTGATGCATATTGGAAAAAAATATTTTGGTCAACACCATAAAGGGAGGACAAAAGACAATGCAAAGTTACTAACTGATTTGAAACTTTTTTATAGAAGGAATGAGTTAGTTAAAGATCTTTGCACCAATAAATTTCCAAAAGCATGTTACACTTCGGATAAAAAACAAAAGGAAATTTTGTGTAAATGGTTAAAAGATCTAAAGTTTCTCAATGGTTATATTTCGAACTTGGCAAGGTGTGTAGATATGAGGAAGTATAAATTATTTATGATGAAAAGTCATGATTGTCATATGTTTATGCCAAGGTCAAATTCAATTGCATTTTGGGAGTTGCTACTAAATAAGATTTGGGAAGATAAAATATAATTAAGTTTATTTTTCAAAATATTAACATTATCCGAAATAAAGTTGGCTGAAATGGAAAAACTAGAAAGAAAAATTCCAGTTATCTTGCGCAAATTGGAAGAGATTTTCCCTCCAAGCTTCTTTGACTGTATGGAGCATCTATTCATACATTTACTACACGAGACTAAACTTGCTAGTATGGTTCAAAATCGATGGATGTATCTATTTAAGAGGTAATTATAGTTAATATTTAAATAAAACTTATAGCATGTTTTAATCACAGAATTGTAATAACCCTATTTGTAATGTAGGTATTTCAATTACTTGGAGAAAAAAATCAAAAACAAGGCTCGAGTTGAAGGTTCATATATAATACTTATTTAGTGGAGGAAGCAAGTACATTTTGTTCACATTATTTTAAGCCGCATGTGCATATACGAAAAAAAAAGTTCCTTGCAATAATAAGTAATATTGATGGTAACTTATCCATTTTCACATATATAGGATGAACATATGGATGCTCAGCAAGAAGAATGTTAATGGTAGAAGAAATAGAGGCTGCTCATGATTACATTTTATTGAATTGCCAAAAGGTTCAACCTTTCGTGTAGTAAGTTTAAGTTGATTTTGAAATATATTATTTGAGTTTTTAAAGTTAATGTTGTTTACAACTAAAATACATAATAATGCTTTTAGACTATACGAGCAATGATTATGCTAGCTAATGCCCGAAATAACACAGGATGATATCAACAAAGAAGTTGAAAGATACTTTCCTCAATAGTTCAAGAAATATGTAAGTTTTCACTTGTAATAACTAAAATGATTGAATTATCAGATCAAAGTGATTAAAAGAAATTATACTATTTAATATAATAAATTATTTTTTTGTATGCCTCAGAAAATCTAATAGAGAATAAGTTCATATGTGATCTTGCGAAAGGACCTTTACGAACTGTTAAATCGTATTTGATGTATTTTGTTAATGGATACAAATTTAATATAAAATATCATGGTCATAGCATGACAACAGTAAATAGTGGGGTTTGCATAAAGGGAGAACTGATGGATTACTATGATAAAATTATTGAGATACTTGAAATTGAGTACCCTGCATTACTAATAAAATAGAGTGTGATATTTAAGTGTGAATGGTTTGATTCAACTACTAATGTTGGATCAAAGTTGCACAACCGATACAATCTAGTTGAAATCAACCAGCGAAGAAGATTTAGACAATTTAAACTTTTTCGTGTTGGCGATGCAAGCGATTCAGGTGTATTATGACTCTTTTCCCAGCTTACAATGAGATAAATAAGATTGGTTGGCCGTATGTAAAGTAAAACCTAAAAGTGTTTTCAAATTACATGGAAAAGAAGAAAATAAGAGAATTGAAAGTAAAATGTTTCAGGAAGCTGTTTATGAAATAAATGTATGTGTAACATATGAAAAGAATGAACCTTTTAATGATCCAAATAATGAATATGTTAAAATTTCATTTGAAGAGGATGAGGACAGCAAGAGATCTAAAGAAGAGCCTGAGTTTGATTCTAATTATTCAGAAAAAGAAGATAATGATTTTGATTTACAATTAAGTGCTGATAGCAATTAATTTATGTTTATAATAAAATATTATATGAACAAATATATTATTGAATCAATAATATATTGTTATATATTGAATTTATATATTTTTATTATATACTAGAAAATTCAATAAAATGTGAATTTAAGGTTAAAAATATGCCATCAAAGAGAAAACAGGATATGATGAGGCCAAGGTTCAGGTTACAATGATCTGGAGAAGCCAATGCATTTCTAGGTGAAGCATCACATTCTACAAAAGCTACAAAACATCTAGATGAGGTATCACCTTCTGTACCTGCTGCTATACCATCCAACATCCCTGCTATACCATCCACCGCTCTTATACTGACAGAGATATTAGGAGTCAACATTGCGGATGAAGGAGGCAACCTCCAGCTTGGAGCTAAGGGAGTTAAGATAGAGAACCATGGGCATGTGAAAGACAAGAAGAGAAGCATACATTGTGTGATTCACCTCAAGAAAGCCTAGGACATGAGCTTGTAAAAAGAGGCTTAGGATCTAAAATTGGATCAGATTTGAAGTTTGAATATGTAAGGCAAGGGGCTGAACTAAATTCCCATATCAAAGGGCCAACATTTAATTCTAATGTTCCTAAAGATCCATTTAACAACTTTCTTCTAACCCGTTTTCTCTTTATGTTCTATTTCTATCTTTTCAATTTTATTTCTTATGCTTCTGTGTGTGTCTGATTCTATCCGTTCCCAAGCATAGTTCCATCTTGTTGAAGGTTCTTTAGGATATGTTCCTATTAGGTCTCGCATTGTTTGGTATCAGAGTGCTTGTTGCTAGATTTCAAATAACTATCCTTTTGTTGTTTATTTTCATTCTTCTCCTCTGTCCGGTTTTTATCCATTGTTTCATTCACCTTTTGTTTGAGTTTTTGGCTGAATAATAGGTGCTTCTTCAAGTTCAGAATCTCTTCTTTCTCCTCATTTTGGAACCATTCAAATCCAAGCTTTCTAGAGTAAGTTAAACTAATTTGAAGTTTAAGAGCTTCCAGCTTTTAAAAATTGCTTTGCATTTTGTTTCTTCCATATTTATTTATGTGAACTTCAAATTATTTGAAAAAAAGAAGTAGAAGTCAAAAAATAGAAAAAAGAAATTCATCAAAAAAAGAGAAAAAGAAATTCATCAAAAAAAGAAGAAAACAATCAAAATGTGTGTTGCAATTTCTAGAGAAGTAGAGTCCAAGTTTGCTACTTTCCTAATTGCAATCAAATAAAGATGACATCTTTCCTATTGCTTGAACTTGAATTGCAAGTGCTTTCCTATCTTGTATTGCTTCGAACTTGCTCACTTTTCTATTTTCTTCACTTTCTTATTTCAATTATTTTCCTATTTTGCCTTTAGTTCCCTATTTTATTTCTTGCCTCATTTATCTTTCTTTAGCTTCAAGTTTGACTTTCCTTCAGGTAATCACTTCCTAATTCATTCCTTATACTATTTTTCCTTTACTTGGTTTCTAAGTTTCTCTACTTTTTCATCATTTTTCTTTCTTAATACTCTTAGTGCTAACTTCCATTTTTTTTGTTTTCTTCTCTCATTTTCAGAATTGTTGAGCCCTCCCTTCCCTTCAAGTCCCCTTTCTTTTGCATATTCGTATCCTTTACTTCTTCTTTCTTATTTTCCACACCCTGTTTCTCCTTTTGGATTCTCTGAGAATTTTATTTTAGGATTCTAGTCTTGGCTGCCAATTGGTTTGATTGCTTATATTTGATTGTGTTTTATTTCGAATAAGGATACTATAGAAAGCAAGTTGAATGGTAAAAGGCAAGAGTATTTGCATTATAGAAAAAAGCCAATTTTTGTGTGATGCACGAGTTTTTTTAGCATTTGTTGAGTGTATACACGTGAGGTTGAGTGGTGAAGTCTATATTGTTTTTTTGTTGATCACTAACAGTTTGCAGTTTATAAACATGTCTCAAGAAGATGAATCATATGAGTAAGATCTCAAAGTCTTTATGAAGGTTATGCAAGATTAACTTCGGAGGTTGAATGCTAGGTTGGATGACATCCAATCCACATCAAACTCTAAAGTCCTAGAAGGATGTTCCATGAAGAACATGAAGATGTGTAACCTAAGGATGAAGGCCCCAATATTAGGAGTGGCAGACAATTGCTCCTTCTCGTAATGAACTTGACAACGTAAAATTGAAAATCCCTTCTTTTCAAGGGAAAAATGATCCTGAATATTATTTAGAGTGGAGAGGAAAATAAAACATGTATTTCAGTATCATACATAGAGTGAAGATAAAAAGATAAAACTTGCTACCATTGAAGTTTTTGACTATGCTAGTATTTGGTTGGATAAATTGCAAGTAAATAGAAGGCAGAATCTTGAAAGACTAATCCGCACATGGCAAGAAATGAAAGCTATCATGAGAAAGCACTTTGTTCTAGGTCATTACTATCAAGACTTGCTCAAGCGGCTGCAAAGATTGAGGCAAGGATCTATGAGTATTGAAGAGTACCACTAAGAGATGGAGATCATCATGATTAGGGCCAATGTTGATGAATACATGGAAGCTACCATGAGAAGATTTCATGATGGTTTGCGCCCTGAAATTGCTTCCATTGTACATCTGCAAAATTTTCTTGATATGGATGAGTTGTTGCATAAGGCCATCATGGTCGAAAAGCAATTAAAGATCCAAAATGGTGCTAGATCAGATTCCTAGAAGAAAAGCTTGAAGGAGTCCAAAAATATCTTCAAATCCAAGGAAGACATCAAGCCAAAGAAAGAAAGTAAGCCTAAGTTCTCTACTCCAAATCCTAAGGGTAAAAATGACTCTAAACCCTCTTCTTCTTCTAATCCTTCTTATAAAGTTAAATGCTTTAAAAGTCAAGGTTTTGGTCATATTTCTTCTCAATGACCTAATAAAAGAACTATGATTTTGCTTGAGAATGGTGATGTTGCTAGTGAAAGTAGTGATAGTGATGATTTTGATGATGTGCCTCATTAATGAATGCTTATGATCTTAATTGTGATGATGAGATTGGTGAAGCCTTTGTGGCTAGGAGTGCTCTTAATATCCAACCAAAAAGAAGATCTTAAAGAAGAGCAACATGAGCACATCTTTCATACAAGGTGTCTCATTATTCATAAAGTTTGTAGCATGATCATAGATGGCGGAATATGTACCAAAGTTGCTAGCACTTTACTTGTTGACAAGCTTAATTTGCCTAGTTTGAAACATCATAGACCACATAAATTGCAATGGCTAAATGATTGTGGTGAGGTGAAAGTCACCAAACAAGTGATGGTTGCATTTTTTGTTGGCAATTATCATGATGAGATTTTATGTGATGTTGCACCTATGTATGTTGGACATGTTTTGCTTAGTAGGCCATGACAATTTGATAGAAAAGTTAGGCATGATGGATACAAAAAGTTGTTATTCTTTTCCTTTCCATGGTAAAAATATTGTGCTGAAACCTCTTAGGCCCATTCAAGCTTATGACGATCAAGTGAGGATTAAGAAAGAATGCAAATTAAGAGAAAAAGAAAAGAAAGAGAGAGAGGTTAAAAAGAAAGAAAAAGAGAGAGAAAATAAAACGAGTAGAAAGAATGAAGAAAAGAGAGCGACTTTATTTGCTAGAAAAAGTGAGATCAAGAGAGCTTTAAAATGTAAATAATCTTATATACTTTTATATAAAGATGTTTTCTTAACTATTAATGAGCTTGATCCATCTTTGTTGTCTAGCATTTTGTCTTTGTTACAAGACTTCAGTGACTTATTTCCAAAGGATATTCCCGATGGATTGCGCCCTTTGAGAGGCATTGAGCACTATACAAACTTCCTTCCCGGAGCTTCAATTTCGAATAGGCTGCATATAGAGCCAATCTAGAAGAAACTAAGGAGATCCAAAGACAAGTTAATGAGCTTATGAAAAAGGGCTTTGTGAGAGAAAGCTTGAGCTCATGTGCTGTGCCGGTTATACTTGTTCTTAAGAAAGATGGCAAATAGAGAATGTGTGTTGATTACAAAGCCATCAATAAAATCACAATGAAATAGTGTTACCTTATCCCTCGTTTAGATGATACGCTTGACGAATTGCATGTTGTTTGTATATTTTTTAAAATTGATCTTAGAAGTATGTACCATCAATTTCACATGAAAAGGGGTGATGAGTGGAAAACTACTTTCAAAACTAAGTTTGGGTTGTATGAGTGGTTAGTTATCCCTTTTGGCTTGACTAATGGCCAAGTACTTTCATGAGTTTGATGAATCATGTGTTTCGTCCTTTTATTGGAAAGTATATAGTTGTCTATTTTGATGATATTCTAGTATATTCCAAGAGTTTAGATGATCATGGAAACACTTGCATGATGTGTTTGAACTTTTATGAGAGAATAAGCTTTATACTAATTTATAAAAATGTTCCTTTTGCATGAATACTATTGTGTTTCTTGGTTTTATTGTAGGTGCTTAAGGACTTCAAGTTGTATGGATACTATTGTGTTTCTTGGTTTTATTGTAGGTGCTTAAGGACTTCATGTTGTATGGATACTATTGTGTTTCTTGGTTTTATTTTTAAGTAGGGTGATTCACAAGATGTTGCTTTTAACACCTTCAAATAAAAATTGACCAATGCTCCTCTTATTATTCTTCCTAATTTTTCTAAAGTTTTTGAGGTTGAATGTGATGCTTCTAGAATAGGCATTGGTGCTATTTTAATGTAGGATTCTAAACCTATTGTTTATTGTAGTGAAAAACTAAGTAGTGCTGCTTTAAATTACTCCACTTATGATAAAGAGTTGTATGCTTTGAAAAGGTCTTTAGAGACTTGGCAACACTACTTGTGGCTAAAAGAATTTATCATTCATTCTAATAATAAAAGTTTGAAATTTCTAAAGTCCCAAGATAAATTGAACAACAGACATGCTAAGTGGCTAGAATTGATTGAAACTTTTCCTTATATTATTAAACATAAACAAAGGAAAGAAAACATTGTGGATGATGCTCTTTCTAGGAGATACTCTCTCTTTACCTCTATGAATGCTAGATTACTTAGTTTTGAGCTGTTAAAAGACATGTATGAATCTGACTGTGACTTTGAAAAAATTTGGAAATCTTGTGAAAAACATGATATTAATAATTTCTATAGATTTGATGGATTTCTTTTAAAAAAAGATAAACTTTGCATTACATCTTGCTCTATGCATAGATTACTTGTTAGAGAGACATATGGTGGTCGATTGATGGGTCACTTTGGTGTTGAGAAAACTTTAGCTCTTTTGCATGAACATTTTTATTGGCCTAACATGAGAAAGGATGTTATTTCTATTTATGCTAAATGTATTACTTGTAGGCATGCAAAATCTAAGGTTCAATCATATGGTTCATATTCTCTCTTATTCGTCCCCTCTCATCTTTGGGTTGATATATTTATGGAGATTGTGCTTAGATTGCCTAGATCATCTATTGGAAAGGATAACATCTTTGTGGTGGTTGATCAATTTAGCAAGACAACTCACTTTATTGCTTGTTATAAAACCAATGATGCTATTCATGTTGCTGGCTTGTTCTTTAAAGAGGTTATAAGATTGCCTAGGTTGCTAAAGACTATTGTGAATGATAGATATGTGAAATTTCTTAGTCACTTTTGGAGAACTCTATGGAATAAACTTGGTACTAAACTCTTGTTTTCTACTTTTGCACATCCTCAAACGGATGGTCAAACTGAAGTTGTAAATAGAACTTTGACTACATTGTTGCTTGCGATCATACAAAAGAGCTTGAAGAATTGGGAAAAGTGTCTCCCACACATTGAGTTTGCTTATAATCATGCTATTCATTCTTCTACTCAATTTTCTCCTTTTGAGATTGTTTATGAGTTTAATCCTTTGACTCCTTTGGAAATTCTTCCATTGCCTTCTAATGAGTTTACTAACCTTGACAATATGAAAAATGCTAAATTTGTGCAGAAGTTGCATGCTAAAGTTAGAGCCAACATTGAGAGGAGAAATGAACAATATGCAAAGCAAGCCAATAAAGGCCGAAGGTGTGTTATATTTGAACCTGGTGATTGGGTTTGGTGCACTTGAGAAAGAAGAGGTAATACAAATGGCATTCAAGATGGTACAAGAAGCAATCTAGATGATTTAGAACTCATTCCAAATATGACAAGTTGTCGGGTTCCAAATAAGTAAACTTCACCAAATTTGGAAAATGGAGCTAAAGTACAAAGAGATGCCATGGGAAATCATATTGAGGCTATTCAAGAAAAACAAGATCATTTAAATGCCAATATGGAAGGTTTTCCCAATATGGAAAGTTTTGTCGGTCCGATCACAAGGTCCCGAGCAAAGTGTCTGAAGGAGCAACTCCAAATTTATGTGCAAAAACATGTTGAAAGTGGGCTGTCCAAATATGGGAAGTCCATATATGGAAATGTTTTGGAGCCTAAGTATGTCTACATAATTAGGTTAATAGACTAGTTTGGGGTGTTTGTGTTTTTAAGCCTGTTTTTGGTCAAATTTGGGTTTGTTTATTATGGGATGTTTTTATTTGTTTCTTCTAGGTTCGAATAAGTGAAACGGGCCATGTTGGTTTTAGTCACTTCTATTTCAGACTTGGTTTATGGGCTTAATTTAACTTTTTAAGTTAGAATACATGGGCCCCTTGTTATTTTTACTTAAGCCCATTCGAAACCTGTTAGGTTTAGGTTTATTAAGCATGTTTTAGGTTTTTTTGTGGTTGTCATATTCACCTCTCCGTCTTATTCTCTCCAGTAAACACCTTTCTCTCAACATTGAAGATTGTCTTTTCATCTCACCCACCTTCTCCACCACGTTCTCCACATCAGCCATGTTCTTTACTACCTTGAAGACATTTATTTCAATTTTTAATGTTTTGTCTTGCATTGTAATGCCTATAAAAGGTTGTTTCTTGATGTAATGCTGGTCAAGTTGTAATTCGAAAATTTTAGATATGAATAGAGAGAGTTTTTACTTTCTTTTATGTTTATGCGCAAGGTGTTCTTATTGGTTGCAATTGAGCTTATCTTTTGTTATCAATTTTAATTCCTATTTCTTATGTTCTTGAGTACTTAATTGATTAGGGTTCAAGGGGATTTCTGAAAATTAACTTGAGTTTTTTTCATAAGTGTTCTTGGGTGTAAAAACAAATCCTAAACTGATTGCTTTGTTGAGAAACTAATTCTGATTTGATTGGTAACGAGTTCTAAGGGTCGATTAAGGGTCTTGGGGTTCTGCATCAAGAGATTTCTAGAACAAAAGAAATCTAAGCTACAGTCAAGAGGAGATGGCTCCTTTCAAGTTTTAGAAATGATTAATGATAATGCTTATAAAATTGATTTGCCTAGCTCCTATAGTAATGTTAGTGCTACATTCAATGTATCTGATTTATCCCTCTTTGATGCTGCAGATTCGAGGATAAATCCTTTCAAGGAGGGAGGGAATGATGGAGAATTATGGGCATGTGAAAGACAAGAAGAGAAGCATACATGGTTTGATCTGCCTCAAAGAAGCCTAAGACATGACTTATATGGACATGAGCTTGCAAAAGGAGGCTTAGGAGCTAAAACTGGATTAGATTTGAAGTTTGAATGTGCAAGGTAAGGTGCTAAACGAAATTCCCATATCAAAGGCCCAACATTCAAGTCTAATATTCCTAAAGATCCATTACAAGATGTTGGAGGCCTAATGACAAAAGCTAGGGCCGAAGCAATGGAGCAAGCATTAAATTGTTTGATCTAAGACCTTCAAGAGATAGAGCCCATGTTGTTGAGTTAGATTGCATCTCATAAAGGTCCAAAAGGCATTGTCTTACTCTTTAAAGCCTAACATGAAGTGTCCAAAGGCCCACATTGAGTCCAATTGGGAGAACCCACTTAAAATACCATATGACAACCATAAGCTACTTAAAAATAAGGAGAAGGATGTGATCTATAAGGTCCAATATGTTCAGATCATGTTTTAATTAGTTTCTTTTTTTGTTTTCCTTGAAATAAGGTCATCTAGTCAACACTTGTCTAAGTTTACTTTGTTTCCTTTCAGGGATTGATTTATTCCTTTTATTTAGTTTCTTCTTTAGGACATTAAGTTAGGAAGTTTTTCCTATAAATAGGCACCCTCAATGTACTTTAAAAGGGGATTTTTCATTCAGAAATAATATTGAGAGCTTTCTTTCTTTCTTTGTATTCTTTGGGAATACTTGACTTATTGAAGGAGTGGTCTTCCTTTATGGTGTCCCAAGGTTAGAGTTCTAAGAGAAAAGTTCTCTTAGGGTTCTTTCCATTGACCACAATTCTTGCTAAGGTTTTAAGAGGCAGGTTCTCTTAGGGTTCTTTCCATTTAACAACTTTCTTCTAACCCCTTTTCTCTTTATGTTCTATTTTTATATTTTCAAATTTATTTTTTATGCTTCCATGTGTGTTTGATTCTATCTGTTCCCAAGCATAGTTCTATCTTGTTGAAGGTTCTCTAGGATAAGTTCCTATTGGGTCTCGTATCAAGTTGATGGAAGAACGTACATCACAATTATTAACAATTTGTAAGTAAAATTTTAAAAATTTTGTAATACACGATAACACCATAGGTTTATATTGAAGTTATAGGTTTTAATTTGAAAATGGTCTAAAATAACTTATATATTAGGTTGGCTCTGTCTAGAATGTGCTCAAAAAATATCTCATTCAAGTTTAAGGAGAGGATAGATCTTGAGGGTTACATATGGAAGAATGTTTCTCAGCTGACAAAGGATTTTTACTATCAGGAGTTTGAGGTACATAAAATATATTCTTTAATCTTTTTTGTTTTTATCTAATTTTATACATTAATTAGATAAATATTGTCGTTTATAAATACTTATAGTATGTTTCTCTTTTTTTTCCAAAAAGAATTTTTTTGTTATCCAAAATTTGATGTAATTCATTATGAATGAGAGAGGCAAGCTCGTACACATTATAAAGACTTTCTTGCTTAGATACACAAGAATGGTGTATGGCCACCATAAATACCTAAAGAAATATGGATTCGTTGGTAGCAGTATTGGGCATCACCCAAGGCAATATCCATTTCAGAGCCCAATTTTGCCAACATATATGGATGACTAAATGGAGAGAGTCCACCTGTATACACTGGAAGATCTTTGACGCACCAGGAGCATGCACTTCAACTTGTAAATATCAAAACTTTGCACTTATATCCTGACTTTTGTACTTTGATATATGAAATTTGATTTTAATGTAATTTGATGTATGAAATTTAAAATGAAAATATAGGTGCATTATGGAGAATAATATTGTTATAAATGTTTGGTGCCATTAATGACTATGTTGTTGAGTTAAATTTTTTGTCTAATAGGGGTAAATATCATAAAAATAGAGGAAATTTTGCCAAGATTTTTGTAAATTGTAGTTCACTTATAACAATTTATTATGATACATGAAAAGTCTATAGTCAGGAAGCTTACACCACACCAACTCTTTTTGCACACTTACACTAAGAAGCATGATGGTGTGACCTTCGTCAACACCTGATGCAGACAAGTTTATGTACGTAAAATCAGCACTTTAATATTAATTATTAAAAAGTACCACTTATTAACATAAACAATTGTAATGATAGGACTAAGTGAAATAAATCACTTGCTAATATAGGAATCATGTAAAGTATATAAAATACACAAGAAGGGGGGTTGAATTGTGTAATCTTTTTGAAATTGTTAATTTTTTGAGATTTCTTAAATATCTTTACAAATATCAGATGAATACCAAAAACACTTTACTAAAAATAGATAAGTATTGATATCGCAAGTAACTTTATTTACTTGTCTAACAACAAGAAAATTAAAGTATGAGGGTTATAGAATAGATGCCGTAATTTTATACTGGTTGACCCCAAACCTTGGGCTACGTCCAGTCCTCAGAGTTTGTCTGAGATTAACTATACTTTTCAACTTTTACAAGTATTCTTTCTTCCCTTCCAAATCCTCTTCAGGTCTCTTTGACAAAGTATTCTTTCTACTATCTTACTCTCTCTAAGAAAGATATCTTGAGCTTTACGTTACAATAGGATTCGCTCTCTTGTTTCGCACTTTTAATACAAATTTTTTTCTAAGTATTGTACAATCACAGTTTTCTCTCTTGTAAGCAAACAATTATTTTAGTTTTCGACTAGGACTAGTATTTATAGCCTAAGTCTCCACTGTCTTCTTGAATCTTTAAGAGGCCATTATTTAGTTGAGTTCTATAACTAACTCCAACTAACTAACTGTCTGACGTTCTAGAGTATCTTCCTTTTTGTATCATCTAATATTGTCGCTTTGTCTATTGTTTACACTTCGTCTGTTGTTTTGTGCTTTGTTTGTTATTTACGCTTCGTCTGTTATTTGTGCTTGAACTGTTATTTTTGCTTCGTTTGTTATTTGCATTTCATCTGTTATTTGCGCTTTGTCTGTTGTTTTCGCTTTGTTTGTTATTTACGGTTCATTTGTTATTTGCACTTCGTTTGTTGTTTGCGCTTCGTCTATTATTTACACTTCACCTGTTGTTTCACTTTGTTTATGGTGACGTGTATCATCTGTTGCTGATGTATCGTCTGGGATAACTAAGTGTTACTTACATTTTTTTGCACACTTAACAAACTTATCAAAACATTTCATATATTTCTAGGATTATTATTATTTGATTGTCACCAAAATTAATAGAAGTGAAGTCTACTTGACTTAACAATTTCCCCCTTTTTGATGATAACAAATAATTATAATTTTAGAAAGATAAAATGATATTTAGATGTATTGATGAATAATATTCAGATGAATAAAGGGATAAGAAAAATATATGATATACAAAAGATTTCTATCTTCTCTTCTTTCTATTTTCTTATCTTCTCCCTCTATTTGTTATTAATTAAAAAAAACAATGAAGATGCTTCATAATTTCAGAAAAACATATGTTCCATGTCAGTGTGGATCATCTTGAGGTCTTCTGCAATAGTAACCCGTAGATATGCTACTTTCTCATAAAGACCACCCACTGAGTCACTCAGGTTATCAACTTTAGTATGAATTTCCTCAATTTCTTTTGCTAAAGCTTCCTAGATGTCCTTCTGTTTGTGACTAACTTCCTTCCAATTCATGAAATGCTTTAAAAACTCCAAATTAATAGTAGAATCTTGTTGTATTTCACTAGGTGGATGGAGGTTTTCAGCAATGAATGATTCTGAAGGTAAAATGTCTAAATCTATGATTTTGATTGTGGGAGGTCTAAAGGTTTGATTTCTTTATGGAAGAGATTCTGAAGGTAAAATGTCTAAATCTATGATTTTGATTGTGGGAGGTCTAAAGGTTTGATTTCTTTATGGAAGATCAAGATCATCAGGTCGAGGTAGTTTCAGAATTGGTTGCGTAAGTAGATGTAACACATCTTTGACTGAAGGTGTGAAACCTAAAGGTTTGAAATGTATAACCAAATGCACAAAGGTTTCTAAATTGAAATTGATACCTTCAATCATGATACTTCTGTACTGTCCTTCTTGCACTTTCCCAACTACCATGAAGTTTTCATCTGTGATTGAAACTCTAAATTTACTTCCTGATGCTTTCAAAATGTGGTGTGAAACATAGATACCTCCAGGTTGAGCTACATTGCGTGCATCATCTATGTTCTTCATTGCAACTGGAATATGCTCTTGTGAGATCATCTATATTTCCCTCAGGAAATATCTTCTTTTTCCCTTTTTCTTCATTTCTCACAAGGTTTGAGCATCTTGGTTGTATGTCTAGCACAATTTTTATCAAGGTTCTACTTGTGATTGGATAGATTGTATACCTATCCTTTGAAATCTTCAATGGATATGGTTATGCCTTCTCATCTCGTCGAATACCATATAATCTTCGTTCTTCATGGCTTAGAAGATGTATCGTTTGATCATTAATTGGTATAGGTTTAACTAGTACCTTGACTGACTTTTTCGAAGGTTTTCTGATAATAATTGAACTTCTGCTTCAAACAGGTACTGGTTCTTCTATAATCTTCATTCTCAAATCTTTTTTATTGATTGGTTGAGCAAGATTATCAGGTTCCAATTGATATGCCATTGTTTTTGCCTTCTTTTGAACTTCAGATAAAGAAACCTTTTTCAGATTGGGGTTCTGTTTCTTTTGTTCTTCTGCCAGTTTATAAGAAAGTTGTTGTTGGGGTTTCTTCTTCTCAAATACTAGCTTTCTCTTTATCTCTATCTCTTTAGATGATTTTGCTGATTGACTTTGCAAAATTGAGACAATTGATTTAGTAGTTTGATGTGTTTTCTCTGGTTTTTCAAAATCTTCACCAAGGGTAAGAACTTTTTGTTTCTTCTCTTCTTGTTGACATAAAGTCAATAGTCTTGATGACCTTCTTGACTGTTTAGATCTTTCTGAATGAAGTGGCTCTGCCTTTCTCTTCAAAGACAGTTGTTGTGTTGATTGTTTAACCTGATTTTCCTCTTCCCGTGGAATCATCTTAGTTTTGATTGATACATTAGACGATTTCTCAGTCTTCTCTTTTGTTGATGTTCTTTTTATCGGCCGAGGTTTTGCTCTTTTTATAGGTGTAATACATTCACTCCTACTCTGTCTTACTATATGCTCCCCCTCAGATCTTGCTTTCGGTGTAAAAACTGTATC
Source organism: Erythroxylum plowmanianum (assembly GCA_025531925.1). Lineage (NCBI taxonomy): Eukaryota > Viridiplantae > Streptophyta > Magnoliopsida > Malpighiales > Erythroxylaceae > Erythroxylum > Erythroxylum plowmanianum. The sequence continues at coordinate 444 of JANVCQ010678080.1, read as the reverse complement.
AGCCTCATATTCACGCTTTAATCCCATTTTGCTAATAATGGTGGCATTAATAATGCTTTTCACATCCATTTTTATCTTAATACCTCTGTCGAAAAGAATTCCAGAATCTCTAAAAATCCTTATCAACAACATACCATACGGTAAAGAGCTAAAATCTCTTTTTGACTTCATCATGTAGTTCAAAATTAAGTACGGAAGATCAATGGGTTGAAGATTGAGTAGGTGAAACAGACATTGTTCATCCATCATTGTCACAATGTGCTTCGGGCCTAATCTTGGTAGAACACAATGAAAAAGTAGTGAATGTAGGACCCTAGCCTTCAGAATAAAAGTTGACGCCTTCTTGTCTCTTGGGTCACTACTTCCATATAGTTGTCGATTGAGGTGTGCTTTATTTACACAACCTTGAGTAATCCACTTTGGATTATGAGACAGTCTTACTCC
>JANVCQ010678038.1:0-15208 GCA_025531925.1 Erythroxylum plowmanianum | reverse complement strand
GTGTAACAAGATAAGAACAATAATGAGCAATTTTGGAGCAATAGAAGAGTATTTTCACTTGTGGAACTCCAGCCCATTCTCCTTTGATCATCCATTCTTATATTTAGAAGAAAATAACTGTTGGAACATATTCTAGCCGTTGTATAATTGATATGACCGTTCCTTGATATTCTCCTTTCCATTTGTGGCTAATTGACTTTGTCAGAATATATATATATATATATATAAGAAATACACATCTTGGTAAGGTTGACGTCATTGCATTGGATCCATCATTTCTCCACGAAGCAGATGTTGACAATCATATACAGTGCATATGTATGGTAGCTATAATCCCTTACAAAAGGTGCATATAAGAGTTCTATACTTGATTAACAAGTGGTTTCATTCATAATAGAAAGCATAAATGTACATATATAGTATTAGAATCTAAACGTGATTGAATCACAGGTGTAGTAGAAAACAAATTTTTTTACAAATTCCGGGCGAATTTCAACAATTAAATATAACATGAACACAAATTGTAAGAAATCTTATCTTATTTGTGTTCCTGTTGAAAATCTTTGAATCCTTTTTTTGATCTGTCAACCACAAGCTGTTGAAACGTTTAACCTCTATTGGTATCCACAGAGCAATCCCTTAATACTTTTTTGAAAGGAAGAACATAAATACTAGCTTTTAAACGCTCTTCCTATTAATAAAAAAATATTAGGATTTTTAATTTTTATTAAAATTAAATTCTTTAATTATAATTATAATCAAATTCTAATTCTAATTAATTTAATTTTAATAAAATCAAATATCTCATGGTTGATCTTTAAAGTTTCTCAAACGTTATAATTAAGTCCAACTTAATTAAATTGATATTTCTTTCACAAATTACTTGTGTGACCCATTAGTTTTATAATATATTGGCAATAATTAAACATTATAATTTTAATTCACAATTAGAATCAAATAAACTAAAACTCCTTTTAATTTATCTTTAATTTTCTAATTAAACAATTTATAATCATATATCAAGATTGACGTCTAGCAACATATCATGACAACCCAAATATCAGGAATGTCAAAGTGATTGACTTAACCTATCCATGCATGGTTATGATGTCTAATTTAATCTTGTCATCATTCAATGTTCCAATTAGATAGAGTATAGATAAAAATTCTACTCTTTTCATCCAATCATATGTGTTCCGCTAATTAGTAATTGATTTAAATTTGAAATTTGAAAATGCCTTTTCAAATGTCAATTCACTCTAGCCAGAGAATTTCATAAATCACTACTAATCAAAAATAGTAGAGCATTCTCTCTATTTACTTTGGAGTGATGAATCTTTTAACTTACTCAATTATTTCCGTATGGTTTGTATTGCATCCAAGTACTATCGATTGAATTATCCTAGGACGATTCATAAGTAGTATCAAAACATAGTCATTCCCACACAAGATACCTTGGTAATCTCAAGTCTAAGGATTAATTATACGACCATCATTATAATAAAATCCATAGACACATAAGTAATATTCCATTCAGGATTTTTATAGTTGGATCAGTTCAGTGATTTATTCTATAATAATCACTCACACATTAGTGTAAATATCCCCATACTTTAATTTATGAGATTAATCATTTTTCTTAATAAGAAAAAAATATAATGTGCACTAGTTTTACCGTTTCAACAATATCCCATCTTGATGAAACTGCAACTAGGAATATTTAGGAACAATATATAAATGTAAATTGAATCTCACGATTATGATCTCATCATAATTTCAATTACACATTAATTATTTTAGGGATTTTACCTTTAGTATTAAAACATCAAATGTAATTAAATTAATTCATAAATATAAAGAAAGCCTTTTTCATTAATTAAATAATAATATCATACATCAAATTGCATCCAATTGATTGGCTAAAAGGGTATAAACAAACAATCTCCCACTTGTACTAAAGTCAATCGCCTATGTATCTAATACCATATCCATCCATATGTTGATCATGTCTCTTTTGAGATAATGGCTTAGTGAGAGGATCTGTAAGATTCTGCTTAGTAGGAACTCACTCCAATAATATGTCTTTCCACTCCACTATCTCCCTTATCAAGTGACACTTCTTAAGTATATGTTTAGACCGTTGATAAGACCTTAGTTCCTTTGCCTGTTGTCATAGTACAATACTATAGGCTCAATAATGCTAGGAACCACTCTAAATTTAGTGATGAACTTCTCCATCTAAACTACTTCCTTTTTGACCTCTAACACTGAAATGTACTTTGCCTTAATCATTGCATCTGGTTGTTTGGAATTCTTCCAACTTACTGCACAACCATTTATAGTGAAGATGTACCCTAACTGTGATCTACTATCATCGAGATCTGACTAAAAACTAGCATCTAAATGTCCTTGACCTCTCAGTTCAGCTCCTCCATAGATCAAAAAACATCTTTAATTCTTCTCAAGTACTTTAAAAAAAATTTCAAAGTCGTCCAGTGACCCTTACCTAGATTGGCTTGAAACTTACCTGTTATGCTTAAAGCATCAAAGACATATGGTCTAGTATATAGCATCACATACATGATTAATGCAATTGTCGAAGAAAATATAGAATACAATCCATTTTATCTCCTCCTCTTATATGTTTGGACATATACTTTGTGAGAGAGAAATACCATAAGACATGGGTAAGAATCCCCTCCGACATAGGTAAGAATCTTTTATTGGAATTCTCCATGCTAAACCTTTTTGACATTTTATCTAAGTACGTGGACTGGGACAGTCCAAGAAACATCTTTGCTCTATCTCTATATATCTTTATTCCTAGAATATAGGCTTCTTTTCCCATATACTTCATAGAGAAGTTCTTGGATATCCAAATATTTACAGATTGGAGCATAGGTATGTCGTTTCCAATTAGAAATATGTCATTCACATATAGCACTAAGAAAATGATGGCACTCCCATTAACCTTCTTATAGACACATGGTTCTTCCATAATTTTCATAAAATCAAACTCTTTAATTATCTCATCAAAATGGATGTTCTAACTCTATGATGCTTGTTTAAGTCCATAAATGGACCTTTGCAATTTGCATACTTGATTAGGAAATTTATTGGATTGAAAACCTTCAGGTTGTGTCATATATGCATCTTCCTGCAAATTCCCATTGAGAAATGATGTTTTGAGATCCATCTGTTAGATTTCATAATTATGATATAATGCTATAGTTACTAAGATCCTGATGGATTTTAGCATAGCTACTGGCAAAAAGATTTCATCAAAATCAATCCCTTGTTTTTGTTTGTAACCTTTAGCCACTAGCCTCACTTTGTATGTATGTACATTGCCATCCATGTCAGTTTTTTTCTTAAAAACTCACTTGCATCTAATAGGTACAATACCATCAGGTGCATCCACTAAAGTCTATACTTAGTTAGAGTACACGAATTCCATTTTAGGTCTCATGGCTTCCTAACATTTTAAAGAATCAGTGTCAAACTTCACTTCTTTAAAATTAGTAGGCTTATCATGTATGAGCAATACATTATCCTTTTCCTACTCAATATGTAGATGTAATCTAATGGAGAGACGACGTATCCTATTAGTTCGTCGTGGACTATGTATATTTTGAACCCTCGATTGCATATCATATGTATCATCTCGAGGCTCTTGTCCCATATCAATGTGAATTATGGCTCTTGAACTTCTCTAATTTCTACCTCACTCCCACTACTTTCTTTGAGAATAAATTATCTTTCCAAGAATGTAGCATGTCTTAAGACAAACATCTTTTGCTCAATATGATGGTAAAATTAATATCGAAAACTCACTTTTTGATATCCAATAAACTTGCATTTATCTAATTTAATTTGAAGTTTATCAGATATAGCACGCACTCTTCACATAAGCATCACATCCTCAAATCTTTAACTGTGACAGTCTAGGTCTTCTGCTAGTCCATATCTCATATGGTGTCTTATTAATCGATTTGGATGGAACTCTGCTTAGAAGGTATATTCTGAAAGGAGATAGGAAGGATTATATTACTCATCATGGAACATACCATATCTAATAGGGTACGATTTCTCCTTTTAGAAACTCCATTATACTGTGGAGTTGCAGGAAGAGTCCATTGTGAGAGGATCCCGTTCTCTTTTAAGTAACCGAGAAACTTATGGTCCAAGTAATTCTAAGTGTTTTAATACTTTTATCTGTTTGTTTCTTAACCTCAAGTCTAAATTCCTTAAACTTTTCAAAAGATTTGGACTTTTTTTCATTAAGTATACATAACCATATCTAGAATGATCACCTATGAATGTAATGAAGTATAAGCATCAACCTCTAGCACTAGTGGACATAGACCCACATACATATGAATGCATTAACTCTAGTAACTCACTAGCACATTGTCCCTTTCTATTAAAGGATAGTTTGGTCATCTTTCCTAGTAAACAAGATTCATAATTTTCATATAGTTCATAATCAAAAGGATCCAAATATCCTTATTTATGTAACTTTGGGATTATAGTTTCATTGATATGACCTAACCTATAATAGATGAGATGGATTTTGGTTACTTAATTTTTTTCATACTATTTATATTAAGAATTGGCCTTTCAAGATCTCACTCATACAAACCATTTGTAAATAATCCAAATTTATGATAAACATCATCTTTATAAAAAGAACAACTGTTATTCTTAATATTAAAGACAAATCCATTCAAATCCAAATAAGAAATAAAAATGATGTTTCTTGTAATAACTAGAACATAATAACAATTATCAAGTTCTAATACAAGGGCAAAAGGCACAACCAAACTACAAATTCCTACAGCTAGTGCAACAAATTTTGCTTCATTGCCAACTTGCAAGTCCACTTCGCTTTTCCTCAATAATTTATTCCTTGTTAACATCTACATGCTATTATATATGTGAGAACTAGAACTAGTATCTAATACCCAAAAATGTGGAACAAAAGTAGAAAGATTGATCTCAATCATAAATGTACTTGAAGAGATAGCTTCCTCAGGCTTCCTATCTTTCAGGCTAGCAAAATAAGATGGGCAGTTCCTCTTCAAGTGTTTGTTGACTTCGTAATGAAAACATGTATGCATGTCATTGCTCTTCTTTTTGACACCTCTTTTGGACTTTACTATAATAGTACAAGTCTTTTGTTTCTAATTCTTATTCTTCTTATAGAACTTTTCTTGCTCTTAAAAGAACTGACAACAAGTACAAAACTGAGTTCCCTCTTATGGCACCCTTCCTTAGTCTTAAGCATGTTCAACAGTTCAGGCAAATGTCATATCCTTCCGGTTCATATTGAAGTTCATGACAAATTGTGAAAAAATTGAATTAGAGTCTACAACACTAGATCAACACTTAACTTATGGTTTATGACAAAACATAATTGGGCTAATTTTTCAATATACCCAATCATCTTCAGCACATGTAGGTTGACTGAAGATCCTTTTGTCATTTTACATTGAAATAATGCCTTAGAGATTTGATATCTCTCCACCCTATTTTGTGCACCAAATAACTCACTGAGATGTAGAATCATAGTAGGCACATCCATATTCTCATGCTGCCTCTGAAGCTCAGGAGACATGCTAGCCAACATCACACATTTGGCTTGCTCAACATCATCAATATAACATCGAATGTCTCCTAATCTTCGTTAGTTGCATCAGAACTAGATTCTGGTGGGATAGGAGTGTCAAGAACGTAAAGCTTATTCTATTTCCTATGAACTATTCTTAGGTTTTGAAACCAGTCTGAAAAATTATATTCAGTCAACTTGTTAGCATCCATTTTACTCCTCAAGGTCAAGTTGGTACTCATCTTCAGATTTGATAGCCGAAAAACATAAAAGGAGCAAATAGTAGTTTATATCCAAAATCAAATAAAATAAGAACTTTAAAACTTATTTGATTACTCCTAATATTTTATTCAAAATGATATCCTCATTATTAATGTAACACCCCACTACTATAGAGTATATACCCAAACATCCAAAGGACATTCATGAACATATGAGAATGGCATGTTGAAATAATCATATTCACTATTATAGCATCACACAAAACATAAGTGATTATAAGTTCAACATTTCTCATTTCATTTTATAAACATCATTTACATCGTCATTACATCTCATAATCCATATATGTACATTATAAAAAACATCTTAGAGCTTACTATTCTTTACAAAATATCTAATATGAAATGAGATGCTAGCAGAAACAATCTATCTAAACTCCTCAAACTTCAACTGACTAGAGCTTTGAGCCATTCCTAATTCCAAAATTGACAATACTAGACTGTTACTAGATTGCCTTAAAAGCTAAGTCTCCTCAATACCTACCAAACAACGTCGCAATTTTGATGAGTTTTGCACACTTAGTAAGTGAACCATCATCGATGTGCTCACTCGAGTCAAAACACAACATCAAAAGTATATCACATTAACTAGAATCAATTCTCATATACTTTTGTATACTAAATCACACTATACATCATTTCTCAAGAAGCACATTATAATATAAACATGTCATAGAATCTTTTCAGAACAATCCAATCTTTCACCTCAATCATTCATATCGTCAACATGTATACAAATATTGCAAATCACTATATCAACATAATTTAGTACTTTTTTCACAATCATTCACATGTACAAAAACATAACATAACATTATATTAACTCAACTTAGTCGTTCTTTACAATGATTCACATGATACATGTAAAGATATATGCCATACGCTTGAGACTCCACTTTCCTTTTTATTTTTGTTGTGACCGAGTGCCTATTTAACTATCCCGTATCTATTGTGGTTCTTGGGCTCATTTCAGATACTGTCACATACCCACTGTGGATATCGGGCTTATTAATCCTTGAGCTTGTGGCTTTGTATGCACATTTATGAGCTTTAAGCTCTTTTTCACGTTAGTCACTCCGGTTAGAACTCCTTTATCTGATCACTCATATCAATGTAATAAAAATGCATCAAATCACATACTATGCTATCAATAAATCCCATGCAGTATGCACAGTCATATAACACATTCATCGGATTTAAGTCCGGTATTCAACATATAGTTGATAACATAATTTTCATATTCACATTCAATTTGCAAACACTTCCAATATAGTCCCGAATATCAAACTCCTTAGACCATCAATGTTTGGAATTAACACAATCATATCAGTAATAATTCAATATCTAACAGTTAATTAAGAACAATTCAAATATAGTGAGCAATCACCTAAGTTAACTCAAGGTATGCTCTAGATAGCTATTGCCTTAATAAGTTGACAATGTCCAGATGTGGATGCTCAAATTGTGCTTCTATATCATATAATACACACATATTTACACATTACTAACTTGTTTAATCGAGGATACTCAATTATACACATGTATATGTATTATGTTTAATGCATGCTTAATTGACTTTTCCCGGGTATGTATCCTTAATCACAAGTCTTGATCATTCAAATATTATAGCTTGTACATAACTTGTTTTCAATTAGGTTATGCCTTAAGTAAGTTTGATTACTCCAAATTCATATACATTCATATCAAAACAATCCATTCTTTAAGTTTCAACATCAATTAACAACCTAAACTTATCAAACCCTTAACCACTTAATCTAACATCAAACTAGGTTCATTTTTAAGCCTTAGTCAAGTTTGAATACATGAATATAAAGTTTCTTGTCCTCATATGGTTAAATAATTGCACAAAATAGAATTTACCATGTAAAAATCTTGCCTATGATCGTGGGGTACCTTCCCACGATTGTGAAAGAAGCTAATGCATCTACCCACGATTGTGGGATGAGTGCCACGGTTGTCCTGCATATTTGTTGCCAAATGTCACCTAGTTATTAGTCCATTTGTCACTCCATGATCAATGTCATTTGTCAATTAATTAGATATGCCATTTGTCACTTAATTTTCTATGCCAAATGTCACTAATTCCTAGGCTTAGTCATTTTAATTTTCCATATGTCCACTTATCTTACCACTTGACATTTTTCCTAAACCAAATGTACATTTTAATTCATCAATTTCCTAATTGTACAAATTAATCCAAATTTACTATTTGTAATCCATCAAACCAAAATGCAAGGTATAAACAATACATAATTCACATCGTGATCATTTTAAACCTTTCATACCCTAGAATGAGTCAATTGAGTGCATATACATTCTTTGTAATGTGTACTAATTCATAATTCATGTGTGTATGCTATCATTATGCATGTGAATGAAATGAAATTTATAAATTTTCAATGATATGGCCATATGCAATATTCTAGGGTTATAATCCCTTAATTTGAAAAACTGGTTATTACAATTCTCCCCTTTAAAGAAATTTCGTCCTCGAAATTCTTACCTAATTGATTAAATAGACAGGGGTACTGTTTCATAATGTTCTCTTCAGTCTCCTATGTCGCTTCTTCTCTCCAATGATTCCTTCAAAGGACTTTAACCAATGGGATCACTCAGTTTCTCATTTGTTTAGTCTGATTACTCACTATCTTAACCAGTTCCTCCATATAACTCAAATTATTTGCAATTTCAACCTCCTGCGTTGGTAACACATATGTTAAATCTAACCGAAACCTCTTAAGCATACTGACATGAAACACATTATGAATTTGAACCATCTCAGCTAGTAATGCTAACCTGTATGTCAATAGTCCAACTCTCTCGGTAATTCATATGGACCAATATATCTAGGTCTTAAATTACCCTTTTTTACTAAACCTCAGTACTCCTCGTTAAGGTGATACTCTTAGAAACACTTTATCTCCCATTTGGTACTCTATATCTCTCTAGTGCTGATCTGTATAACTTTTCTGTCTATCCTAGCCGTTTTAATTCTACTATGAATCAATTTCACCTCATTAACAATGTCTTGAATCAGTTATGGGCCTTCAATAATCCTTAGGCCCTCTTTATCCTAATACAAAGGCATTCGACACTTTTTTCCATACACTGCCTCAAATTGAGCTATATTGATACTACTGTGATATTGATTGTTGTATGCAAATTCACTAAGAGCTACATATTGATCCCATTCTCCTTAGAACTCCAAAACACAAGCTCTAAGGATATCCTTAATAGTCCTAATAATTCTCTCACTCTGTCCATCTATTTGAGGATGAAATGTTATACTAAAATTTAACTTTATACCTATAGCTTATTGTAAACTACCCCAAAATCTTGAAGTAAATCTTGGGTCTCGATTTGATACAATAGACACTAAAACTCCATGTAATCTCACTATTTCATTAACATACCTCCAGGCTAACTGATCCAGTGTATTATTCTCTCTCATATGTAAGGAATGGGCCAACTTCATCAATATGTCAACAATGACCCATATAGCATCGTGTTGCCTCAGAGTCCTCGATAAACCTATAATGAAATCCATATTAATCCTCTCCCATTTTCACTCCGAAATTGGCAATGACTGTAACATCCCAATCGGAGCCTGATGCTCATCCTTAATCTATTGACAAGTCAAACATTTAGCAACATATTCTGCCATTTGCTTCTTCATCCCTGGCCACCAAAATTTTTATTTTAGCATATTATACATCTTGGTAGTACTAGGATGCATAACATAAGTTGCTATGTGATCTTCCTCCAAAATCTCTATTCTCATATCATCAACATTAGGTACACACAATCTCTGCTTCAACCACAATGTATCATCTCTTAACTTAAACTCAGAGCTCAAATCCTATTTCAACTTCTTAATAAGCTTCACTAATTCTAGATCTTTACTCTGATCTTTTCTAATTAATTCATGCAATACTGGCCTAAGCTTCAATATAGCTAATAATGCTTCATTTTTCCCTAAATCTAATTCAGCATTCAATGCTCTTAATTGTACTAGGTTTGGTAACTTCGATGCCTGAATTTGTGCCACACTACTATTGGATTTCCTACTTAATGCATCAACCATAACATTAGTTTTATCAGGGTGATACTCAATTGTATGATCATAATCTTTAAGTAATTCAATCCACTACCTTTGTTTCATGTTTAACTCCTCCTGACTCAGCAAATATTTCAAACTTCTATGGTCTGTAAGTATCTTAAATGTCTCACCATACAGATAATGTCTCTAAATCTTCAAAACAAACACCACCACAACAAGTTCTAAATCATGAACTGGATAATTGAACTCATGAGACCTCAACTGTTTCGATGCATATACAATCACTCTACCATACTGCATTAAAACACATCCTAATCCCTTACGTGAAGCATCAGTATATACTACATATCCTTCATATCTAGATGGAATAGCTAACACTGGTGCTATAGGCAATTGGTATTTCAATTCCTCAAAACCACTTTGGCATTCATTTGTCCATCTGAAAGGTACATTTTTTCTTAGAAGATTTATCAAATGGGCTAAAAACCCCTTAACAAACCTCCTGTAATATCATGCTAACGTAAGAAAACTCCTAATCTCATATACATTCCTAGAGGATTCCCACTTCATTACTGCTTCAACTTTCCTTGGGTCTACCTGTATGCCCTGTATAAATACTATATGACCTAAAAATACTACTTGATCCAGCCAAAATTCACACTTACTGAACTTGGCATACAATTGCTTCTCTCTCACTATCTGTAAAACTAACTTCAAGTGCTCAAAGTGTTCCTCTCTGCTCTTCAAATACACCAAAATATCATCTATGAACACAATCAAAAAATGATCTAAGTAAGACTAGAATACCTATTCATCAACACTATAAAAGCTGTTGGAGAATTTGTTAAGCCAAGGGCATCACCAAAAACTTAAAGTGCCCGTATCTAGTCCTCAATACACTCTTTGGTGCATTAACTTCTGCTATCTTTAATTGATAGTATCCTGATCTCAAATTCAGTTTAATAAGCACCTAAGCTCCTTGTAACCGATTAAGAAATCATCAATCCTCAGTAAAGGATACTTATTCTTCACTATCACCCAATTCAATTGTTTATAGTCAATACATAATCACAAAATCTCATCTTTCTTCTTCACAAATGACATTGGAGTTCCCCAAGGTGACACACTAGGCTTGATAAAACCCTTATCCAACAACTCTTGCAATTGAGTCTCAAGTTCCTTAAGTTCCATAGGTTTCATCTGATATGGAGGAATCGATAAAGGAGTAGTACCTGGAACTAAGTCAATCATAAACTTCGTCTCCCTTTTTGGGGGTAATTTAGTAGGGAACACATTCAGGAAATCCCTAACAACAGGAATATCTCGTACAATCTACTCAGTTTGGGTATTAGTTACATAGGCTAAATAAGCCTCACATCCACTTCGAATCAGTATGAGAGCACTCATTGAGGAAATCAACCTAGCTGGCACTGTTTAAGTAACACCTCAAAATATCCCTTGATTGATTAGATGATTCAATTGTCCCTTCCTTAGTATAACAATTCATTACCGCCCTATGTGCAGTAAGTCAGTCCATAACCAATATAAGATCTATCTCCTTCAACTGCAGTACTATCAAGTTGACCTTCAACTCTGCCTGATCAATCCGAATGGTACACCTTTTACAAACTTCCCCACTCACTGTAGTACTTCCTACTGGAGTACTTACTTTTAAGCCACATTTCATCAGCTCTCTCTCACAATGCAATTTAGATGCCAGATGTGGTGCAATGAATGAATATGTAGATCTCTAATAATGTAAATGCCTTAAATTGAAAGACATTTAACACACCTGCAACAACATCTGGGGAGTTCCGTGTCTCCTATCTGATGATGACAGAGATCTTGGCCTGAGACTGCAGCTAGTTACTCCACACCTCAGTCACTAATCCCCCTCTCACTCTAGACTATGCTCCAAAGGTTACGGCACAGTCTCTAAGCTGATGCTTATGAGAGCTACAACAACCATTAACTACCAATATTCTCCACCATGTTTCTTTCCACAATGCTGACAACTGGGTAGCTATTCTATCTGCCTACCAGATATTTGATCTCTGCCATTACTAGCCTAAAGAAAACCACCTCTTGGTCCAAATCCTAACTATCTTGATCTAGTCTATAACTAGAATGATCTATTATGACATTTACTAAATCTCCTACCAGAATTAGCTTGGGACTCACCCTGCCTCTTCATTCTGAGCTCCTGCCTATACTTTCCTTGCCTATCTTTTAGTAACTCTTCAATTCAGATTGAGGCAGCTCTTAGCTCAGTAAAGCTACTTAAATTGGTAATAGTCAGTCTCGTTCTGATTTCATATTCAATTCATCTTCAAACCACCTATACTTGTCTTCCTCAGTCGGAATTAATGCAGTAGCATGCCCCATTAATTCATTAAACCTCACCTCATACTCAGCTATAGTTAGTTCCCCTGTTTCATATCCAAAAACTCCTTCATCTTCCTATCCAAGTAAATCTTGGGCATATAGTTCTTGAAAATTTTCAGAAAATCTTCCCACTTCAGTCTACAAGGTCGGGCAGAACTACCAACAATAGTATTTCACCACTGATAAGTTGGACCTTGTAGTAGCAAGACTACGTAGTCGAATACTCGCTCCTGTTCTTTCTAACTATCCTTCTGCCTTGGCAGGGTCTGTACTTCCGTAGAAGTCTACAACCCTTGCTTTTTGAGCTTATCATACCTCCTCTCTCTCCTCTTAGGAATTCTCAGAGGCATTTGCTCAAATTGTGATACTGGAGACTCTTTATTGGGTCCTACAGACTTAAGGTCAGCTGACTCTACGACTCGATCTCCTATAGCGAATGGCCTATAACAAACAATAGTTGTGATCATTATATGAATCTCTCACTATATATCATGTCTAAATGCTCTTATATGTCCCTAAGGATGCCAAACCATGCTCTGATACCAAAAATTGTAACACCCCACTACCATAGAGCATATACCCAAACATCTAAAGGACACTCAAGAACATACCCTATGAGAATGGTATGTTAAAGCATTCATATTCACTATTATGGCATCATATAGAACATAAGCGATCGTAAGTTTAACATTTCTCATTTCATTTCACAAACATCGTTTACATCGTCATTACATCTCATAATCCATATATGTACAATACAAAAATATAAGAGAGTTTACTATTCTTTACAAAATATCTAATATGAAATGAGATGTTAATAGAAACAATCTATCTAAACTCCTTAGACATCAGCTGACCAGACCTTTGAGCCATTCTTAATTCTAAAATTGATAATACTAGACTACTACTAGATTGCCTTAGAAGCTAGGTCTCCTCAGTATACGAAAAACAGCGTTGCAATTTTGATGAGTTTTGCAAACTTAATGAATAAACCATCATCGATATGCTCACTTTAGTCAAAACACAACATCACAAGTATATCACATTAGCTAGAATCAATTCCCATACAGTTTTGTATACTAAATCACACTATACATCATATCCTAGTAAGCACATTATAGTACAAACATGTCATAGAATCTTTTCAGAACAATCCAATATTTCACCTCAATCATTCATATCATCAACATGTATACAAGTATTGCAGATCACTATATCAACACAATTCAGTACTTTTTTTCATAATCATTCATATGTACACAAATATCGCATAACATTATATCAACTCAATTTAGTCATTCTTTACAATGATTCATATGATACATGTAAAGATATATATGCAATGCACATGAGACTACACTTTCCTTTTTTATTTTTGTTGTGACCGAGAGCTTATTTAATTGTCCCGTATCTATTATAGATACCGAGCTCATTTCAGATACTGCCACGTCCCGTTGTAGATACTAGGCTTATTAATCATTGAGCCTGTGGCTCTGTGAGCACATTTATGAGCTTTAAGATCTTTTTCACATTGGTCACTCCAGTTAAAACTCTTTTATTTGATCATGCATATCAATGTAATGAAAATGCATTAAATCACATATTATGCTATCAATAACTCTCATTCAGTGTGCACAGTCATATAGCACATTCATCATAATTAAGTCCTACCTTCAACATATAGTTGACAACACAATTTTCATATTCACATTCAATTTGCAAACACTTCCAATACAATCCCAAATATCAAACTCCTTAGACCATCAATGTTCAAAATTAACACAATCATATCGGTAACAATTCAATATCTAACAATTAATTAAGAACAATTCAAATATAGTGACTAAACATCTAGATTAACTCACAGTATGCTCCAGATAGCTATTGCTTTGACGAGTCGGCAATGTCTGGGTATGGATGCTTAAATTATGCTTCTATATCATACAATACACACATATTTACACATTACTAACTTGTTTTATCAAATGGATACTCAATTATATACATGTATATGTGTTATGTTCAATGTATGCTCAATTGACTTTTCCCAGGTATGTATCCTTAATCACAAGTTTAATCATTCAAATATTATAATTAAATTAAAAATTATCAAATAATTTCCTACTGGGCTAGATCCTATTTAAAATTAATTGATCTAAAGTGCTCAACAAACCAACTAAATTTAAATTAGGTAGACAACTAGTTTTCAATCACATCTTATGTGACTTCTAGAATCCTTAGGTGACAACTCTTTGCTAAAATATATCATATATATTATTCCTAACCCTACCTCTAAATCCATATGATCATGAGTTTGCTCATCCAAATCATACAAATTTAGTTAAGGATTACCCATTCATTTAAGATAAAACGTATCCGGGTTAAAGCAACTTTGAGTTTACTCAACAAGTCAAACAATAAACAGAATTTTGGTTTTATTCTTAAATAATGGGAGGCAACTATTACGTTCCTAACATGTACCTAATATTTAATTGAGGGATACTTAAATTTAATTAACGGATTTAAAATAATATAATCTCATTATATTTATAATTTCAAACATAATCCAATTATGAAAGAAATTATTTAAAACCTTTTCTTAATTCTAATTATTGATTTGATAACTAATTTAATTTAAAACCTTTTCTTAATTTTTTTTGCACCTGTCCTCGATCGTGAGGATTTTGCCATGATCATGTCCCTTTTTTTTTATCAAACAATCTCAATTCATTCCCAATTGATCACTTTAAGCACTTTCACTTCTTATTCTTACTCTTATTGAACTTTAAACTATAAGAACTATGACTAGCAATTATCCACTAACTCACCGATTGCTTCCGATATCATCTCCAC
>JANVCQ010677992.1:0-15211 GCA_025531925.1 Erythroxylum plowmanianum | reverse complement strand
TCCTGCTTGCCTTCAACGTGAGTGATGGAGAGTCTTGAGTGGGATGATGTGTGAGAAAACTCTGCTAACATGTATTTTGTTCAGCTCCCTCTCACCAGTTCGACGTCTTCTTCTTTGTGGTGTTATGTTTGTTTTTTTTTAACCTCTCCACCTTGTAGATTTTTTTTTCGTGTATGATTAGTGGGTGGTCTATATCATGTGTGGTCTTGCCCTCCAACAGCTAAAGTCCCAAAATAACGTGAGTGTATGATTTTTTTGGAGCTTCTCTCTTCCTATTTTTCAACTATCCTGCGCAGCCACCTTCTTTTATCTTATTGAAAGTCAATAATCTCATGCTCTCCTTTATCTGCCGCCCACTGCTATCTTTTATTTTTCATGTTGAATGTCTCCAACTCAAGCTGGTCCCACTCCTCTCATTCTCCAATCTCAACTTGATTTTTCGTTTGTCTTTTTTTTCTAGCTTCTAACGTCCACCAGCTGGAATGTTGTATGCTTCTTTTCCTCTTCCTATTCAATGTCCACGCCCGTGTCTTTTCTCTAATGTTCTTCAAAGATTTTTGGTCCCACGCAAATTCCTTCAGCACACACTCTCCCATTTTTTCTCGCTTCACTATAGTCAGCTCTTCTTGCCATATGCTTCCAGCCCATACACGCACGTCTCTCTTTTTCACCTAACGTTTTGTTTTTGTTTTTTTTTTTGCCATAAGATGCCAATTCTTCTAGCCACCAACTTCACGCCTATAACCAATGTTTAATCAGCTCTTTTTCTTCACTTTATACGCCAAACTCTTCAACGCCGCCAGCTTTATGCCTTTTAATTTTTTTATGCCAAGTCGAACGTAAACGCCGTCGTATTTTGTTAGGTGTAAAGAGCTCTCAATTCGACTTTTTGCTCTCATTGTCCAAATCCAATATGTGTCTAAAAATTAAAACACATAACTTTAAATTAGTGCAATTTAAATATTAAATGGACAAGAGTTTAATAAATTATGTATCAAAAATTAATACAAAAATGTCCATTAACAGTATCTTAAAATTTAAAAATAAAAAAATACAGAGAGCTAAATCTTATAATTTAAATGAAACTAAGATGGTATTAAAGAGAGTACTTAAGTTTTATGACTAGTACCTGGGGTTTCGAAAGAATTTTAGACTTGATTTAGAGGCAGAAAAAGCAAAGAAATTAGCAACTTAGTACCTAAGGCTTGACTTAAGATTTGAAGTTTTGTGCACTTATATATTGTTTGGACTTGAAATTTCTTTTAATATTACCTCACCTTTGTTGATTATTTTATTGGGTGAATTTCCATCTTTTGTATCATGCACACACTTAATAATTACTTAAATTTGATAAAACAATAGATAGATTGTGTTTAGGTTCATTTAGACTTAGGCGTGTACTAAGAACTCAAGTATTAAGATACAACTTAATTATTAGAAAAGCCTATTTAGACTGTGATACTAAGAATTGATGGTCGAAATGTGATATAATTAATTTTTAGAAAAATGATCCTAATTAAATTAAGTTCAAAAGAAAATAAAATATAAAACTTATATGATGTCTAAAATCAAATTACCAAAGGTTAAGAAAACTAACACGTTCAGTTTAAATCTCAATAATTGCTTTATTTCTTACTTCGTCGATCTTGTTGTTAATTTTAATGAGTTTTTGCTATTGCTTTTTGTAATTGTTTATTTCATTGAATCATTCAAGAAAAATATAAAAATAGAAAATAAAAACTTAAATTAAAGACAATAATAAAATTGAATAATGCAATTCGAAATGGCTAAGGAGGAAAAGAACTTAACTTTCTTAATGCCACTTTTCCACATTGATTTTTCATATGTCAGGCTTCTTTTATTTTTTTTTTGTCCATTGAAAAAAACATAAAAAAAGAAAAAGTTTTAAATATAAAAAATAAACATAACAAACTTAATTAATAAAGTGAAATGATGATAATAAAAAGAGGGAAAACTTATCTATTAGGAGACACCATAATGTGAATTTTAAACTTGTGATTAGTTTCTTTCGTTTTTTTTTGCTTGCTATCCTTATTCTTACTATCTTATCCTTAGTGTTATGGATGACATTTGAGTCCAAGCTTGGCCCAGCCTGCATTGGCTTTTGCCACTGATCCCAAGGCACAACCAAATTACAACTTAAATGACATCATTTTGCTTTACATCATTTTTTGGTCTCCCTAATTCGTTTCTGAAAAAATAAACGAAGTTGTTTTTCTTTAGAAGCAAAACGACATCGTTTTATGATAAATTATTTTATTTTACATTATGTGTAAAATGATTTCATTTAATCTAGGTTTAACATTTCCCTCTACACCTCTACCCTCCTCTATCTTCCTTCCCAAACTAGTTTGCCTATGTCCCTACACCCTACTTCTTCAGTCTCCCTCTCCCTCTCTCTCTTAGACTAGACTTCACTTCACTACTACCATCCCATTTTCCATACCTCCCCTCTAGTCGTCCCTTCACCGCGCCATCTAGGGGGTGTTTTATGGACTTACACGTCACAGTCACATTCACAAGCATGTATGTGACTATAAGTTTAAAGAACTTCTATGGTCATATACAAGCTCATGTATCTAATTGTATAAGTATGATTAAGTGATATAAATGGTCACATACACGTTTATGTGTGTGGCTATGTAAGTATGGAAAAAATTTACAGTGACTAACACAATCACAGACATGCCCATGTATGTGACCATGTAAGTCTGTAAAAACACTTACACGCCCGTGTGTATTGTGTGTCATGGTATTAGTGATTTACATGATCACATACACGAGCATGTATATAACCGTATAAGTCATTAATAAATGATAATTGATAAACTTTAAATCTATGATTATGATTTATGTTCTATTCTCTCCTATATTTATGAATTGTCAATTATGACTATGAATAATGTATATATTTATATGTTGATTATTTCGGATAGATGAGCATATTTCTTTAGTAAAGAATTGTAATGCAATATTGGAGACAGAAGTGAAAACTTCTAATCCTGTACCAAGTGAAGATAGAAGTCTAGGTCAATTGAAAATTGAAGTTTGGAATGACTTCAGTAATGCTAGATCAATGGATAAAGTAGAAAAAGCCAATTGTAAGTATTGACAGAAGATGTTGGCCAGGAGTTAAAAAGGTGAAACCTCTCATTTAAAGAGACATGGATTCATGTGGTATAAAAAAGATTGTATTAAGAGGTCAGACATTTTTTACCGCTAACCTTATGAAAGTGAAGAATGAAAGGATTGCAACATTTTATGACAACAATATATCAATATTTTTTATTGTTTCTATAGTAATTGGTGATGAATATCTACTATCTATAGTTAATACCAAAATATTTAGGATGTTTTGGAACTTACTATAATTGACCTTCAACGTTATAACTCGCAATATGTTAAAGAAGGACATTATAAAGATATATAAGGATAAGAAGAAAAATATTATAAGAATATTGTCAAGTATTGAAGAACGGATTGCCATTATAACAAATATGTAGACAACTAATAATTAAAAGAAGGGTTATATGGTAATGACGACGCATTGTGTTAATAATGACTAAACTTTACATAATAAACTTTTAAGGTAATTTATATATTTTTATCATTTACTTTTTCATTATGTTATGATTCATGTTAGTCATATTTGTACATGGTAGGTTTATTTATATGTCGATACTACATACAAGCAAAAGGTTAGCAACTATATTGGGAGTTTTTTATAGAATGTAATATCGACACAAAATTTTCCTCCGTAATAGTGGAAAATTGTAGCATGAATGATACTATGATTAAAAAGATGGAGAATAAGATATAGATTGTGAATGGAAGGTTATTCTATATGTGTTGTTTTGCTTATATTTTGAATTTGATTATGAAGGATGTGTTAGATATGATAAAGGAAGCAATAGATTTGATTCAAAATAGTATAGTATATTGGAGTGCAACACCTAAAAGAGTTGAACTGCATAATAACTATGCATTTCGAGGATGAAGAATTGGTTTTAGATTGTCCAACCAAATAGAACTCGACTTTAGGATGTTGAAGGTAACAATCTAATATGTTGATGTGTTTATAATACTGAAACAAAGAGATTCTCAACACACTTGGATACCTACAGAAGACTAATATAGAAGTTGGCTAAAGAACTTTGTACAAAGTTGGAATTACTTGAAACTGCTACTAAATTGTTCTTATGAACAAAATATCTAACTTCACATTGTTGCTTTAGCACTATTTGTGAGATAAAGAAATATTTATCTAATTAGATGTTAGATTCTAATGAATTTATTCAAGTTATGACAAAGCAGATGATGGAAAAGTTAAATTCTTATTGGTATATGGTTAGACATACTATTGCAGTCTTATTTGTATTGGACCTGAGATATAAGACAAAGAGGGTTAATTTTATATATAATATGTTGTATGGTGATCGACCTCAAAAGCATATAGATGTCATTAAACAATTTTGTTATGATTTTTCTAATGATTATTAACTTAGAATGGACAAAATTAAGGATTGAGATCGCAGTAGTTTAGGTTGTTCAGTTTTAGTTTTAGTTTCAGGTTCAGGCTCATCTTCTAAGAGGAGTTTGTTACTTTCACTTACAAAATTCATGAAAGAAAAGAAAAGGCTAGGACTTCGTACAATATGATAGAGTATAAATATTTGGCGAAAGATTGTGTAGTCGAAATAAAAAGTGTGTAGTTAGATGTATTATTATCGTGGAAGAGTTGTGGAAATGATTTTTGCTCATGCAAGTAATTGTAAGAGATCTTTTAGCAATTCCATCATCTACTGTTGCTTTGGAGTATATTTTTAGCATTTTTGGTTGAGTTATTAGTCCTTATCATGCTCGACTTTGTCCTTATACTGTGGAAGCCTTTATATGTGCTTAAAGTTGGTTAGATGATAAAGATATTAAGGGTAAACTCTTTTCTTTTTGATATATAAATTTCATATATTTTTTATATTATCTTACCTTATATTGTTTTCTAAATTTTTATGTTAATACGACACTAGTCATATATATACTCATACTTATCAATTATTATTTTGATAAAATATTTGACGATGAAAGTATATTTAATTATTACCATATGTTTAATATTCCTTTAATTTTAATATTACAATATTAAATAAAATGCTTCTATATACAAAAGAAGAGATACAAACTATTGACGATCCTGACTACAATGGTTAGCTCCTCCTATAGTCTCCACTCTCTCCAGTCTCTAGTCTCCACTCTCAGTCTCTCACAGTCTCAGACTCCCAATCTAGAACATTATTTCACAATTTATCTTGATTTTTTGTAAATTGTATCATACAAAAAATTAAAATTTTGGTTTCATCTTATTTATTTCATCTATATATGGAAGTTTTATATATTCATTCATTATAAAATCTTAATTTTTTTAATCAATTAAAATTTGTAACTTCAATTAATTAAATTGATCACTTTAATTATAATCTTTTTCTTTCATTCATATAGTCCCATCATCCTTCATTAATGAATTTGGTTTCATCTTATTCGTTTTATCAATATATGTATGTTTTATATATTCATTCATTATAAAATCTCAATTTTTCAATCAATTGAAATTCATAATTTTAATTAATTGAATGTATTATTTTAAATTTTAAATTAAATAAATTTCTATTAAAATTTAAAAATAAAAAGTTAGGCCAGCCCAAACCTCATCAAGCTTCGAACCTAATTTGCTGGATCAGGGTTTAGCCTTAGGCCCGACCTATATGACCAGATCGAGTTGGGCTCTAGGCCTATATCCTAAAGCTCGATCAGGCTTTAGACTCCCAAGCCTGGCTTGATCCACTGCCATCCCTACATAATGTTTAATGGAAACAATAAGTACGTACTTTGAACTGATGATCCTATTTCATGTTCTTGCTATACTTATTCTTACTATTTTATCCTTAATGCTTAATAGAAACAATAAGCATGTAAGACCAATGGTTCGCTCAGGTAATTTTGGTAAATTCTTGCCCATTAAAAAAACACCATTAAATTGACAATATACCATGTAATAAAAATATCATTCTCTTGTATAATACTTGTTGGATACAACAATTTTAAAACTTTGATTTGTAATAACCAAACATTTTAGAGTGAATATCATATAGGAAGACAATATTAAATCACCACAAACATATATAATGCAATAAGGAAAGCTAATTAGAACTACTTCAATTTAATATATGGATATAGTAGACTATTAAAATGAAATTATCTAATAAGAAACTAGAAATTCTAAAAGTCATCCTAAGCTCAATCAGAAATAACCTAAGATCTTGCAATTGGTTGAGGTAGATAAGGAACTCCTTGGGCAACTAAGTAGTGATATTGTTGAAAATTAAATCTATAAGTATATGTCTTTACTTTTTTGTAAGTATATTAATCTTTATGGCTATCATTACATAAATTATCTTTTATAGTTTTGAAGTATATAAATTATCCAAGTACAAATAGAACAAGAGTTGAACTAAAACTAAACTAAGATACACTAGTGATAGATGTAAACCAAGTCATATTAGTAATCTTTTATTAGCTAGAGTAACTGAAAGATCCGTTGCTCAACAAAATTTGATGGATCGCCTCCTCCTATCTCTCTGGTGATCTTAGAGACTATTGATTCTATCTCTTATGTTTACAAGATTCTCTTTCTTTAGCCATTTCATGTAAACAGTTGTAAGATGTAGTGGAGACTATTGAAAGGTATGATCGGCCTCCCAAGGTGTCCCTAATGCGTTGGTGTAGGCCCTCCCTTAGATTTCTAAAGTTGAATAGCGATGGTGTGTAAAGAGGGGACCCAGGGCCAGGTGGAGGTGGCGGGATTGTTCGAGACAAGTTGGGAAGGTGTGTATTGGCATTTATGTTCCCTATGCAACATGTTATAAGCCTAGAAGCAAAAACACAGTCTCTTTTGCAAAGATTGAAGCTTTGTGCGGAATTATTACCCACTTCTCAAGTAATAGTTGAGTTGGATTCTAGAGTTTTGGTTGATATGTGCCTTGGTAGAGTTCAGATTCGATAAAAGTTGGCAAATTAGTTAGTTGAGGTATTGAGGTTCTCTTTTGTAGATGGTTTTTTTCATTGTTATAGAAAGGCAAATCAAGCAACAGATTTATTGGCAAATTTGCAGCATTCGTTGAAGGGTTTGACTACCTATAGTACTCAATCATTGATACCTTATACCTTGAGGGGTATATTGACTTTAGATAGGTGAAGCTTGTCTTCATTAAGAGTAAGAAATGTTTAAATGTAATAGATAATAATAATTTTTTTTTCATGTCTTTGATGGTTGGCATCTAGTGCTAGATTGTTTGTTAATGCCAACTTTATTTGTTTCAAGTAGGTCAGGTTTATGCCCCCTACTTTGTACTTTTTGCTTTTCTTATTAATAAAATAGGGTATACATCCCCTCCAAGGTGCCACCCCTGGTTTGAAAAAAAAAGTCACTTTAGTAATTTTTCCAGAAAAAAAAAAGGGTAGCCTAGTAGAGGCTAATAATAGAAGAAGTTAAGAGCTAAGATCAGATGATTACAAGCTAGTGAACTCTAAGATTGTAATTAAATCATGACTAATGGTTGGGGAGTATTATAGGTAAGAATTATCTATCCAATAATTTATAGTGTGGTCATAGGAAAGGTTTGAATATACTGACTTATGCCTCAAAAGATCCTAATATTGCTTACTATGCATAGAGTATAAACTTTATAACTAATGATAAGCTTGAAAGTAAATAAATCAACTTTATTAGTGAATCTAACTTGCTCTGCCCATAAGATGAAATGATACCAAAAGGTTTTTATTAAAAGGGAGCCTAGAAAATGAGAAGAGAATGTCGACAAAATTTAGAGGGGAAAAAATATGTGGAGCTAGTGGTAAATACTTTTAGAAGATTGATTACAAAGTTTACATATCATATTGGTATGGATTCTTTTTAGTCTGTCTAAGGTAGCTAGGCTATTCTTGTTTGTTGACTAATGAAACTTTAGGAGATTTATTTAGAAATCAGATCAACTTCTACCAGGTGACTTCTGGGCCAGAGGGCTTAATAAGAATTAAGTAAGATGTATTGGTCAATATTTTGGAGCTGTGACACCTCCATTCAAGTTTATCAACCATATTCATATTGGGATTATTATTTATTATAAAAGCAAAACCTCTATACCTATAACATTAACACCATTCTCCATTATTGATAACTTTGTTAACTTTGGCACTTAGAGGAATTTGAGGCTTAAGGTTCTTTAAACTTAATAGATTATGTACGGGCCTAAATCATTCTAGTCATCAAACTAGAAGCAAGCTCCATCCACATTTGATTTTGACCTATGACATCCCTCATCTTAAGTATTTAATTAATGGATCAAGAGTTAAAATGTTTCATTTTGATTAATCATAATCTTTGGCTTTTAATAATATATATATAAGTACAAATCTATTTCACCCAAATTACTTGAGAATCAATGAAGAATTTCCAAATTTTCTTTGCTAAAAACTCCTTCTTCTTTGGATATGTAACCTTTACCCATCTTACTTTTAATTCAAATTGAATGAACATCACTAGTCTATAGAAAACTCTTTAGAATTCTCTCAATATCCCTTATTAGCTTTTGAGACAAGAAAAGCTAGTTTCTTCTAGCATATGATAGGAAAATATTATTCCATTGATTGATTTTTCTCTTAAATGCATCAAAAAAGGGTTAGAAAACTTTAAAGGAGACACTTTTATCTATGATCAGTATGTCCAAGTATTTAAATGGCAAGTTTTGTTGGCTGAGGCGAGAGAGAGATGAAAATAAATTAACTTGACATGAGGAATCAATAAAGACATATAAGTAGCTCTTATATTTTTTCATTGATTAGCCATATATAGAACTAAAGAAATCTAAGGAGCTCACAAGGATCTGAATTGAGTTAGGGTCTGCATTATTAAATAATAGATGATCATCAAAAAATGATAAACAAAGCAACTTTAGTTTCTTACAATTGGGATCAAATTTGAAACACTACCTGTGATCAATCTTGAAGGAGATTAGTCTTATGAGCACCTCTATGAAAATTATGAAAAGATAAGGAGAGATAAGATCTCCTTATATAAGGTCCTTGATTCCATTAAATTAGTAAGTAAGATCACCATTGACTAAGATTGAGAACAAAGTGGTGCAATATAACTTTTAATTAAAGAGATGAATATATCAAGAAACTCAAAATCCACAAGTGAATCTAAAATGGTCCAACTAACCGAGTCAAATACTATGTTGAAATTAATCTTTATAAAGAAACTCTTCAACATTTTTTGCTTTGATAATTCTTGGAGAGTTCTTCAGCTAAAGTTAGATTGTTGCTAATGTTCCTACCATTAATTAAAGATGTTTAGCTCACATTGATGAAACTCCCCATAACTTCTTCATGTCTATTAGCTAGCATTTTAGAAATGATCTTACAAATGACATTGTAGTAGGAGATTGGTCAATAATCATTTAAGGAACAAGATAAGGATAAGAGTTATGAATGTTTTATTTAATTTCTTGATCATAACGCTAGAAGAGAAGAACTCTAGGACAGTTTTGGTAAGCAAAACCTATCAAATGTTTTCTGAAAGAAACAGGCATTGAAGTCATATAAAACATAAGCATTATCAAGGCTGAGGTTGAATAAAGCTTATTTGACAACCAAAACACAAAAATTTAGTGATGAAATCTTTTTATGATAGGGAAAGGGATTCTAAGATAAAAATCACAAGCTTATGTAGGGTGTTTAGGAAGAAGGTTAGCTTGAGATTTAATGGCGTGCAAGTCTTCTCCATCTTTAAAGATAATACCTTCAGTATTCTTGATCCCATTATAACATAATTTCTTAAGCTCCATTTTCATTTTTTGAAGCTTTCTCAAAAGCCTAAGCCTTTTTCAATAGCCTCCATAAATCCTTCAGTGTAGATAAGAAGTTATTGAGGATCTATAGGATTCAAACATAGTTCCCCTTACAACCTTAGTTGGACAATGATCAGATTTAAGAGGGTGTGAAAGTTACCATGTCAAACTTATACTTTGAAAGCCATAAGGGGTTAATTAAGGTATGTTTAAGCTTTTTTTTAATCAACTAGTTATTCATCTATCTGTCTCTCTAAGTATAAAGAAATCTATCAAATTTGAGATTCAAAAGTTGATCTATGCATAAATAGTTGAGGAAGTTTTCATTTTTGCAACTATTATTCAATCTTTCTCCTTTTGCCTCTTGCAAAAATAAATTATAATTGAAATATCATAATACTAACCAAGGCTATCTAATGGAAAGTCATATTGATTTCATGTCACCCCTTGAAATTCATAGTTCACTACATAAGCCAAAGTAATCTCAATTATTTTTAGCTTCAGTACAAACTACAAGATGAATAAATTGATTAGAGGCTATTTTTTAGAGCGCTATGAGTTTATTTTGATCATAACCTACTATAGTCTTTCCATTATAATATGAATGATGTTTAGAAATCACCTCTCATTCCTTGCCAAAAATCCACTTGTATTATTGAAAATTGCTTGACTTGACTTTTGTCTCTAAAAGCCCTATAATGAAAAAAAATTAACCTAGATAATCTTTGATCATCTATTTTTTCTTGCTCCAATTCATACCCCTACATACAATAATAATGGAGATGAGGATAGGGCTTGAGGCCCTTTTTCATTCACCTTAACAACTTTGATAGGTGAACCGCTACCATGAGTTCTAATTTCCTTAGGAATGGAATCTTGAGTAACTTGTGACATCTTGGCATTTCCTTCTAAGTCATTAGTTAACTTAAGCTGAATTAAAACAATATTTAGTTCTACAAGTGTACTATCATACTATCTAAGCCATAAGTTGAATTGAGGGAGCAACTATAAGCTCTCTCTCCCTCTTCAGAAAGATAATAAATTGTTTATTGGATTTAACCACTAAATGGGGTCGAGTATGAATATTAAGAAGTCCTCAAATTATCATGTTTGATACTGCCTATTAGAGTCTTTCCATATTGTGTTATTCCTATATCTTAAAGGATTCTATTGGTAGGTAACCTTGATTGAGTCTTCTACAAGTTCACCATATTCATTTAACTTCATTATTGTTAGGGTCTCATGTAGTTCAATGTTCATCTCCACCTCTACAAAACTTTTTGCAAAACTAACTTTTTTTGAGGTGGTTGATAACTTATTTAGGCACAATGGTTTTCCTATAGTTCTAGCTAAATGACTTAACCCAATAGTGGTCCATTATTTAAGAGGCTGGCTATAGAATCTAACCCATATATGTATATGTTTAAGTTTCATGTCTTTTAATCTTAATCTTGGCCTTCACTTCACCCAATGTAAGAGCTTGTCTTGTATATAACGAGGTTCCGACTCTAACACTTTTTGCGTACTCCTAGTACTTGCAAATATGTTTAGAGACAATGTCATTTATGAGAACGTTCTCCGATCCTGTGTACCAACTGTTGATGGCCTAATGTTGATCCATTGAAAAATTATTCTCTTGTTAACAAAGAATCCCATAAACATTCTTGATCATTTGGCAGCTCACTTCTTAAGAAATTTAATGGGGTGAGAGAATACCAGGGTTTCTATCAAAGAGGAACTAGTTGATAGAGAGACGAACCTGAGCTTATCAAAGCAGAAGAATCCCCTATTACTTGTCTCCATATTCTCTTTACGATTGAAAACAAAAGGATAGGAGTCCTTGAGCTATCAAAGATGTCTTTGGAAGACATGAACTTGGACTAAGGGAAGAAATAGAAGGAACTAATAGAGGAATTGCATGAAAGAGAGTATGAGGTTCCATTTAGGAGAGACAGAGAGCAACAACAATAGGGAAGGGAGTAGAAAGGCTAATGAAAGGTCGAATGTATTCCTCCCTATTGCCCCACTCGGATATGCCATGCGCCTTCCTAACACTTTTCAGTATTAATTCTTACCAACATGTGCCATGCGCCTCATTAACACTTTTCGGTAATAATTGTTACCAACTGCTTGTATCCCTCCCTACCCATTGTCCCACAAAGATGTGCCATGCGCCTCATCCACAATCCACAGATAACCTCCAATCCTAGAAAAGTCGTCCTAGTCTAGCTGTCTGCTTCTATCTTGTCTAATAGCACTTACATCTAATTCCAAGAACAATCCTTCCATATACATGTGACCAAAATCGGGGGTGAATCTTTCCTTTATGTACTAAACACAACTGCCAAATTTATATACCGAAACAACAATAGGTATGAACTAGCAGGGTAAGACTCCAAGTAATGCCTTGTTAATTTAAGGAAATGTATATTGCAATGTGCTTGTCATAAATGCATAAAATATATAAATTAAATAAAAATTCATAGGAAATCAGGTTAAAATAAATATATGTGGTGTAATTTAAAATTTTGTTGTAATATTATTAATATGAAAATTTTTAATTTATAATAATAAAAGAATCACGAAAGAACTATCCAAAATATATTAATGTAAAATGTTTTGTTATTAATTAAATATTATAGTTAATTAAGATTTAAAAAAGTGAAGAACTTAATTTAATACGTTGTGAAAAAAGTATAAATATTTAATTAATTAAGATAGTAAAAAAGGGTAGCATCTTATATTATTTAGTGTATAAATGAATATTATGCAATTTTAATTTGTCATAAAATTATGAGGATTTAAATTTTTAAATGTATATTAAGAAAGGAATTATGATAAAAATTAAAAACATATAATTTAGAATACTAATAACGGATAATTAAAATAAGATTGTAAAATTGTAAATGTATATTAAGAAAGGAAGTAAGATAAGTAAGAATATAAAAAATGAAAAATGAGCAATCTTAAGTGAGAAGCATTTATATTAAAATTATCAACTTTTATTTTTTACTCCCCTTATCTACCACGATGATATTATAATTTTGTTTTTAGTATTAAAAATTTAAACTTTTATTTCTTACTTTCCTTATTTACAACAATCATCTTATAATTTTGTTTGTAGTTGTTCTCTCGTGAGTGTTTTAGTATCAAAATTTTCAACTTTTATTTTTTACTTTCCTTATTTACAACGATCATTATATAATTTTGTTTATAGCTGTTATATAATTGACTTACACTTATAATACATATTACTTACTATAATATATATTACTTAACTAAACAAAAGATGATTTAAAATATATCTGAAGGTGTCACCTAAGATTTGGTTTGGCTTAGGTTTTTCTTGACACAAACCCAAACATCAAAGCCAGAAAATCAATAATGTATCTTTTCATTTCCCACACTTTTCTTCATTTTTTTGGATTTTGTTCTTTCTTTTCTTTTCTTTCTCTCTATCTAACATTTCTAAGTTGATTCTACTTTTCATTTTTGACATTCATTTAATAAAAATGATTCAAAAACAACTAGAAAATTCATATTAAAATTGAAACATCAAAATCAGAAATGCAAGAAATGAAGAGATGTGTGATTGATTTTCTGGTTTTGATGTTTTTAATTATGGTTTCTAATTTGTTTAAGAATGTGTTGAGCTGAAATAAGACTGGAAGTGAAAATAAGAAAAAATGGAGATAAAAATGGAAGAATTAAGAAAAGAGAGGAGGAAGAAGGCTTGAAAGTTTCGAAAGAAGAAAGTCACGATCATGTAGAAGGACAATCGTGACTTTTGTAAATTTACTTGAATCTCACGATCGTGACCTTGAAATGAAAATTTGAAACACTTTTTGCAATAATAAATAATGGTTCTCGTGGGTGTGACAGTGAGAAGCATTGATATTAAAATTTTTCAACTTTTTTACTTTTCTTATTTACAACAATCTTAAGTAAGAAGCAGTTATATTAAAATTTCTAACTTTTGTATTTTATTTCTCTTATCTACAGCGATCATATTATAATTTTGTTTTTAGTATTAAAATTTTCAACTTTTATTTTCACGGGTAAAAAGGAATTTCTAGTTCGTTTGATTTTTAAAAATTGTTACAACTTGAAGAAATATTTGAAATGTAGATAGGATACAAATTGACATCATTATGGAGTCACATAGGATTTCAAATTCCTAGATAAGTTAAAGATTAGAAGATCTAAGGATAGTGGATGAACGGGGAAAGCAACTTCATGAAAGTAAGAGAGTAGAGCAGACGTTAACGGTTTGCAATTGTTGCCTCATATACCCATTCTCGTAAACTAGTTGGGACACTTGTTTCTGCAGGCGATCATTCTCCTCCATCAGCAGCTTATTTATTGCTGTTAATTTTGTAATTACTGTTTGGAGTCTTTAAGCCTTTTTTCTCTGCTTCTTTCGACATCTGCATATCCAAAAGACCATTTTGTGTGAGATTCCTAAAAATTCACTTCAGTGTATCTCACATTGAGCTGTGCTACTCCATGGTTATCTTTTCCACGTAAAACCCAATTGAAAGAAAAAACATACAATGCCGAAGACAAGTTTTGATATAGCAAAAAATATGCAAAACAATTGCATTTGCGTGATGTCGTAGCTAGAAATGTAATAAACCTAGCGTCATAACTTTGGTGTAAGTCAACAAATGTTAACTACGAAAGTTAAAGAAAGAAAGAAAGTAGCATCAGCAAGAGAAGAAGGTGGCTAAGAAACAAACACCGACAGTTTCATTGTACGATCACAAACTATTGCTACAGATTAAAGCATAAGATGTCAAAATATAATAACTTTAAACCAACAGGTGTATGACTCAAAAAGTTGATCAACCACATAAGAAATCACGTAGAGAAGTGTCAAAGAAAGCATGCAAACAAAACGATGTTCGGGTTACTTGACCGCATGTCAACCTGCGATTTTGAAATGAGACTTTGATCTGCTTAGGTTCGATGTTAGCTAGATTTTGGGCAGTCTGTCTATACCCTTTGTATTGCCTCCACTTGCTTCACCATGTACCGTAGATATTTCCCCGGTTCAGTTAGATGTTTATTTGTGCTGGCACTACTACTCTTTCTATGTTGTGCCACCGTCATTATTAAGTATATATACTAAGGGCGAATGGGATGACGACCACGCAATCCATCCCATTCGTCCGTTTAATCCGACGGTTGCCTGCTTCTGCGTAAATCCCGTTCCTTCGTTCATTCATTCAGTCTCGAAGTTTCTACTCTCTCTCTCTCTCTCTCGTTCATTCAACTCCTTCCCTTTC
>JANVCQ010677975.1:0-15212 GCA_025531925.1 Erythroxylum plowmanianum | reverse complement strand
GTGGTTTGAAATCTTTATACCTTTGCCTTCTCTACGAAGGGATCAGCAACTTGGTGGTCAAGAAACAGATACGAAGACATTAACACAACCAACCATTGTCGTCAATCTTATAAACAGAGTTCCGTCTTGGACCGGTAGAAACCTAAATTTATAAACAAAAACTATACAAAAAGGTCAAAGACATCATTTTGTAATTTAAAAATTTTTAAAACCTATATATTCTTTAAAATTTTAGAAAGCATTTTTTCGATCGGTTAAAAAATAACTAATTGAAATATACAGTAAATTTTAGAAAATATTTTTTTTAACGGTTAAAAAATAACTAATTGAAATATTGTTTGAATTAATAATATCTTATATTTAAAATCATATCTTACTATTTGATTAATTTATACTTAATATATAGTGTAATTATATCTGACTATAAATTATATCAAATAATAAGATATAATTTAAAATCATAAGGGTCAATAATAATTTTAGGTTATCGGAAACAACTTCTTTATTAGATAAGAGTAAAGTTTAAGTAATATTGGACCTTTCTAAATCTCATACTTCAGCAAAAACTGAACTGAGTATTGATGATGATGATTAAAAAATAAAATTAATTCTAGGGATTCAATCAATTTTTTAATAACCTTATTATTAAAAATTGATAATTTTAAAAATTAGAATAATCATATTTTAGATTTTTTAATTTTGTATGATATTTTTTGAATACCAATCCCCGTTGATGTACATATGATGCTTGCCTATTTTTTGTTGTTATTTGTAATATTTGATTAATTTAAACATATCTTTTATTGTTATTTTTAACTAGAAAAAATGTAAAAAATATAAATAAAAAAATTGAGGTTTGAACTTAAACGACTCACCAAACTTAAAGTCAAATGTCAGTGTATTGTGGGTATCACTTAGCATAGTACGTACCAATTTCTAGAAGAAGTATCAACTCAAATCTGTCTCCTGATGATTTTTTTTGACCATTTGAGCTCATCATGTAAGCACGAGCAGAACTGTAGTCAAATGAAATCACTGTCCACATAAATATGTGGATAAGGTGTTCTGAAACAAAGTTAGAACAGGTGGCAAATGTGAACACGTCCCAACTGTGGATCCCATCAGATTCGTTCAACATTACATAGTGTTTCAAATTTGGTCTTGTGTTCAGTACCAACTTGCGCTTAATAGATCAGATCAGTTCAGACCTCATCTGTTCTCTTTCACTGTGCACTGATAAGAAAATGGGATGGTGATGACTATTCCCATTTACATCTGATTTGCTTGCTTTTGACCTTATAAGTTGCATATTAGTATTAGTGTATTACCATTACACAGAACAAGCACTTTTTCTTTTTAAAAGGAAAAAGCATCACGTCACCACATTTTTTAACTCATACGTCACCACATTTTTGATTAAGTTGGATTAAATAAATAGGTTAGTTTTAATTTTTAATAATAAAAATTGTTAAAGTAAATTTAAAAATAATATTTTATTTCCCTATAAATAAGTGTAAACGGGATCAAATCAGAAGCACTACCACTGGGGGAAGGTTGTATTGTGTAGCGAAGAAATGAGTGAGCCAGCCACCGCCACCGCCACCGTCACCAGCACTGGCACCGCCACCAGCAGCCAAACTTCCGGCGACAACGTCCGACGTACCACCTCTGGTTCCTTCAACCACCCGTTGTCACGTCCGCAAGTCAGGAGGAATATCTTGCGGGCTGTATTTGGTTGCTCTCCTTCACAGCGCGAAGATGGATAGAAGTACGCAGTTGATGTACACTTCGTTTGAAGGTGGTTTAAAGAAGATGAGTGATCGGTCTGTTACTCTTTCTTGTTTCTATAGGAATAACCGATCAACATAGTACTAGGCGCGCGCGCGCTTTGTACTTAAGAATCAACTTCTTACTTTCTAGTGAGATTCTGAGATATATATATATGATGATGTTGTTCAAGCTTCTGGTTTGCTTTCTTTAATCTTTAATCCTCTTCAGTACTGTTATTCTTCTTCTTGTTTGGACATCACTAAACCTGAGAATGAATTTGAGAATTTACCCTTATCAGGAATGGTAGTTTCCTTATCAGTAAACAGCGTATCTCTCAGCTTCTAGCGTGTTCAGGACTCCTGGTGGCGTAGCCATTCATGAGTTTAGGAAAGTTTAAAGAGATTCAGGAATGAATTCACAAGATGGAAATGCAAAGTTACCGTATAGAAAAATTTTCCAAGATAGAACCTGTCAATCCACCATGAAAAAGTTGCTGTGCTGTACTATTTATCATTGCCTTCTAATTATAGTAATACCTATGGCGGCGGAGATGATCCAAATTCATCCAATAATATTTCAAACGTTCGTGGAAGTAAAATATTCTAATTCAAGTGGAAGACAAACTCTGTGTTTTCAGTGAGATTTTTAGTTGTCGCCATGACATGAATTTAAATTTTTATTGGAAGTGGTATATATATATATATATATATATATATATATAAATTGTTATCCTTTAATACTCAAAAGACTTATCCGTTTAAGATCAAATGTCGGCTTACTGGGGTCTTACTTTGTATAAAAATGATTAATTTGTAGAAGTTTTTTACCATTTGAGCTCACCACACAAGCACATGTAGATCCATTGATTGGTTCAAAGTTTGGTCTTTGTGTTCAGTACCGACTTGACGACTGGTCTTATCCATTGTCTTTTCCCGTGCATTAATTCAAAGAAATGGGCGGAACAAATTAAGTAACAATTCAACTGTTTTTCATAAATAAAAATAATATATATTTTATTTTATTTCAAAATTTTAAATTATATTTGATATTTATTATACGTAAGTATTTATAACAGCCCTCAAGGGATGTGGCTCGATGGTTGAGAGCGGAGCTTGACTTTGATTAGGTTCCAGGTTCGATTCCATGCTAGCCCCTCTTGTAAGAGCCTGGGGTAACTGGGGTTTTACCTGTAGATGGAGAATTAGTTGGGCCCTCAATGATGAGATGCGCCCGCTTGGCCTGCTTGTGGAGTGGTGCGCCAGTTAGGCCCTCAGAGAGCTGTGCCGGCTTGACCCGCCTACGGGGTTTCCTCGAATCTAAAAAAGAAAAAATAAAAAAAAACAAAAGTATTTATAACAATTTAATAAAGATTAAACCTTAAGCTTCTTATATTTTTAAAACATTAATTTACATATGATATTTGCATTTTTATAATATTTAATTAATTTATATATTAATTTTTATTATTATTATTTTTAA
The DNA here is from genome assembly GCA_025531925.1 of Erythroxylum plowmanianum. Classification (NCBI taxonomy): domain Eukaryota; kingdom Viridiplantae; phylum Streptophyta; class Magnoliopsida; order Malpighiales; family Erythroxylaceae; genus Erythroxylum; species Erythroxylum plowmanianum. The sequence goes on along the minus strand of JANVCQ010677975.1, from coordinate 11,963 downwards.
TTGTGAAAATATTTAAATGTTGAACATAACAATTTGAAGTTTGAACTCAAAAGAGTTAAGCAACTTAAACTCAAATGTCGGCGTATTGCGGGTCTTGCTTGTTTTGAGTAATAATTGCTAATTTCTATAATTATAAAGATTAGGTAAAGTTAAAGAATTTGTTTGAATTAAAAATATTCAATTTATATTGAACTGTTACAAAATTTACTGAGTTGATATAAAATTAAATAATTCGAAATATGATTGAAAGAAAAATTTTTTATTTATTAAATAATTTTAATTTTAATTAAAAATAAAATGTTAAATAAAATAAAATAAATTTATTTTAATTTATAAGAATTTATTAATTTTCAAAAATTAATTCAATGTTAAAATATGTCTAAACGAAAATTGAACTATTCAAAAAAATCTATAATTTGATTGAATTTTTTAATCATATAAAAGTTATTAAAAAATTATTAATTTATAGGAGCTCATCATATAAAGCACATGTAGATCCATCTGACTGGTTCAAAGTTTTTGACCATTCGAGCTCATCATTTAAGCACAAGTATATCCATCAGATTGGTTCAAAGTTTTTGTGTTTAGACCAACCACTTCGAAAATGACATAGGTCTCATCCATTGGGACTTGAAATCTGATGTTCCACCTACGCTATGAGACCTGATGTTACAGCGAAGGTATCTGTACCCATTCAATGGAGCTAGTGCGCAATAGATACTAACCCGAAAGCGACTCGACTTGATTTAATTACCTGCTTTAGAATATTCTATTCAGGATGCTATTTTATCCTCTCTTTTTTTGTGTTTATATTAGGTATATCAATTTAATCGGACTAATTTTAAGTTTCTAAGATTTTACTCTAAATTTATAGGAAGTAAATTTAAAACTTCAAAATTTCTCAAGTTCTTACATAATCTGTACACCTCTACACCAAAGAGTAGTCGCATACTTGATTGGACAATTACTAATTGATCACTAACTTTACTTAGCATCAAGTTTTCAGCAACTCTCGAATTTTCTAGTAGCTTCAACTCCTATACTGTCACTGGAAGTAAAGAGTCCGTAATTAATCCGATAAAGAAACTTTATTCAAAGAACTAGAGGATCATTAACAAGGAAAATTTTTCATTCCTCCTCTTGTGAAACTCAAACTCAAGAGAGCCTTAAGTGGGGAGTTTCTTACTTTATGATATTACACAAGGTAGAATTGTCTAGCTGAAAACGGACAAAATAGCTGTCTCCTACAACGCAAGAAGGTGCAAAGGAGGAAAAACACTTCGGCTACCATTTGATCTTGAAAGCCCATGCTTTAAAAAAGCCGACTGACTCTTACACTGTTATATGAACCATCTCCTCATTTTTCGATTATGATTCTATACAAGTGATTAGATTTTTGTGATTCAATTGGTTCAAAGTTGGTCTTTCTGTTGAGTACCAGCTTGCACTTGAAAAAATGACATCAGGTCTCATCCATTGTCTTTTACTGTACATTAATTTTAAAAAAATCTTATATTTCAATTATTTACTTTTTGTTAAATCTCATCCACATAATTATATTAGATTCACGTAAATGTTTAAACAAAATTAAAAGAAGGGAGGGTTTTATAAAAAAATTGTCATAAAGTTAAGAGAGAAAGGGTTAAATTGACTAATGTATTTTTTATATTAAATTTCTGAAGAAAGTAATATAAATATCAAAGAGGTACTGAGATTTAGAATTCAAGTAAAGTGTTACTATTTTTCCTAAATTAAGAAAATTTTTACTTTTTTAACTATTACAAAAATAAACTAAACATAATAATATAAAATTTATAAAAAATTACTTTATCAAGGAATAATTCATGTCAACCTTGGAAAATGATACAAAAAGTTAAGAGTTAGGTGTAAAAGAAGGAGCTAAATTAAAGCATCTTAGAAACAATAAAGGGAGAACCTTGGAAAAAAGTTCAAATTTCATTAAGATTCAACAAAAAACATAAATATTTCAACAATTTAAGAATTCATGATAATTACTTTTTTCTTAATCTTGTTGTACTTTTTTATTGTTATTGGATTTTTGCTTTAGTATGAACTATATCCCTAATTAGGGTTAGGGATATAACTTATATTGGATATTTTAATTATTAATTTATTATTAGTTATCGTTTGGATTGAATTTATTCTCCTTGTTCTTAATTCTTGAATTTACACCTAATCAATGAGAATTATACGAAGGAATGAAAGGAGAAGTATAATACATGTATTAGGAGAATAAACACTCTAGATTTACCATCAGGGATGTCTTAGCTAATTTTAAAAACTAATAAATTAACTAATATCAGTGAATTTAATCGGGTTAATTTCACATCGATAGTTAATTAATTAGATATACATGTGTGAACTTGAGAGTAGGTATAGATATCTTAAATTAGTTATTATTTCAACGTTTAATAATAAATCTTGAGTGATAGTTGAAATTTCAACCTCAAAACCCCAGCATTTTCACCTTTCATAAATTTTTGTTTTATTTTATTTTATTATTTGGCTAAGATTAATATTCGTAGTAGTTAAATGATTTAATTACCTTTTATAAAATCTTTTAGCGGATTACTTTGGGAGGACATTATCATCTTCATTAGAGACTTGTTATTGACTAGAAAATGTAACAAGTTCTCAGCTCCGTAATTATTGACTAGAAAATTCGTCTATGGGATCTACAGTTCTGCTCGTGCTTATATGATGAGCTCAAATGGTCAAGAAAAAATCAGAAGGAGACAGATCTGAATTTGACACTTCTTCTATAAATTTGTAATTACTTAGGACAGATAATTCTGCTCCTATAAATTAATTTCAAGTTTGTTTCATTAATTTTTTATTCATGTGAATTAGTTTATAGTATAAATTTTGATCCTAATTGAGAGTTTAGATTCGAATTTAATTTTAATTAAATTTGATTAAATTTATTTTTTAAAATTTAAAATTTAAACTTTAAAAAAGACGAGTAATTCTGTTTTTTTTTTTGTCTCACAGGAGGTGTCCACTGGATTGAGGCTGGTGATTAATTCCCCGTCGCTACATGATATATCCCATATGGGGCTACAACTGATTTAGGAGTTTGCTGCATTCTCAAAGGCAGAGATCAAACCCGGAATCACTTGGTTAAGTGATGAAGGTATGCGCCACCTACACCAACTCATTGAGTTTTAACTGTTATATAAATCATCTGATCATCTGCTTATTTTTCAATTCTGCTTTTATATAAGTGAATAGAATTTTATGATTCAGTTGGTTCAAAGTTTGGACTTTGTGTTGAGTACCAACTTGCACTTAAAAAATGCAAATTTACTATGTTGCATCTTGAGGTTCAAACTTTCGATTTTAATTAACTAATTATTATTCTATTTCATCAAATAAGCACGCGTAGATCCATCCGATTCTTTCAAATTTTGGTCTTGTTTCAGTACCAACTTGCACTTAAATAGTCAGATCCCACTACATACTCCTGTTTTTTTTGTTTTTGGATTTTGGTATTTACAAAATAAAAGGCATCACCAGACTTCAGAGCTCCGTTGGGATATTAAGTGTGAATAAGAATCTCACATTGAAAAGAGAAGGAGCTAGTGAAGGACATATAAATAGAAAAAATCTATAAATTTAATGTTTTAAGATTTTAGGTTGAAGTGTAGTGTCACAGTCTACGAATATGTTTCATCATTAAACCCATGATGTAGATCTCCCATATAAGTGGGCTACCCAAATCCAATAAGCTCATATATCATCTCTCTCATAATTCTATAAAAAATTTATTTATACTTGAGAATCAGCTTCTTACTTTTTACTTTTTAGTGATATTAAGATCATGCTCTTCACGTTTCTGGTATTAGATGTAGATTATTAAATACTCTTCTTTTGCTTTCTTTGATCTTTAATTTTCTTGTGTTGTTATTCTTCTTGTTTGATGAAGATCAAGCATCAATAAACCTGAGAATGAATTTGAGAATTTACCATTATTAGGAATGTATTTTCCATATGTAATTCTCAGCTGCTGATGTGTTCGGGACTCCTGGCGGCGTAGCCATTTATGAGTTTGTGAAAGTTTAAAGAAATTCAGGAATGAATTCACATGATGGATATGCAAAGTTATTGAATGGAAGGATTTTCCAAGAACCTGTCAATTGACCATGGTTACAAGAACTGTCAATTGCAGCGGCAACTATGGGGACAGGAGAGGGTGGAACTGTAGAGAAGATAAGAATTCTGTGAATGTCGTACAGAGACATAATCAAAAGGACAGTGACTGCAAAATGCCGATTAAACTTATCGAAAGACGAGCAATGTCAAATCCATTGGCATCGTTCAATGCATGTAATAATATTTAAATTATATCATTCGGATAAGTTACTTTACGAACAAGACCTCAGCCTACCCTCTCTTCTTCAATCATCATATCCAAGACTTGCAATTGAACAGCATTTACAAATATGTTCTATCAATGTTCTAAAGCAAAATGTTACAAATGCTTGAATTGAAAACAAGAATGAAGATGAATTTAGTCATCTATCTTAATGGTGAACTCGTTGAGAATTAATTCAAAATTTTAAAATTGTTAAAATTTCTTTAAAATAGGTTTTAGATTATTTTAAAATAGGTCTCAGATTATCTTTAATCTTATCTTATAAGCCAGATTTAGTAGCTGAAAAATCTATTTTAGTTGTTTGTATTTTGTCTATATAAAACAACCAAGTTTAATAATAAAAGCATGAGAGTGTTACGTTATCTTGTCCCATCTTATTCATTTTCTTTTCTTCAAAACAACCGACTTGATGAGAAAAATCCAAAAAAAAAAAGACTAAGAATTCTCACGACATGATTGCAAGTAATTAAGACCCTTTGAAACTTTAGAACAATAGTTCAAAAGGGTAGGTCAAAATTTCCAGAAAATCATTGATGATGAGTAGTTTTTTCTTTATCAAATCAATGAAGAAAAGTGTATCAGTGCCAATGAATAAGTAAGCAGACGATGATATCATCATGTTCACACGCTTTCTTCTCTGTTGCAATGAATATGCCTTGGAATCTTATATCAGGTATTCTGTCCGCCTTCGGATCGGCAACTTGGTTTGGTTGTCGTGTCCGTCGAGAAACAAAAATCTTAAATAAGAGGAGATTAACAAAACCAAACATTACCATCCTCCTTATTACGACCAGAGTTTCATTTTGGACCGGAACAAACCTTAATTTATAAAAAAGTAAAATACGTAATTTTTGTAATTTAAAAAAATTAAAAAAACCTATTCTTTAAATTTTTAGAAAATGTTTTTTTTGAATTTTCAACATTTTAAAATGTTGCTTCTCTTCTATTTCGGTTAAAATTTGATTAATAATACCTTATCTTTGAAATCATATTGTTCAATTTTTTAAATCGGTTTATTTTAATAATTTTTATTATTAAAAATTAGATGATTAATTAATTAATTGGTTGAATAAATTAACTAATTTTTATAAATTAAAATAAACTTGTTGGTTTTCATTTAAGATTCTTATTTTTTAATTAAACTTCAACTTTTTCCATGGGTAAAAATAGTCTCCTTATTTTAAATTCTTTAATTTTGATAAATATTTAGGTATATCATATTTTAATAAAGAGTAAACTTTTAAAATCCTAAACTTTTTCATATGATATTTGCATTTTTTGCTATTATTTATAATATTTGATTAATTCACACATATTTTTTGTTATTATTTTTAAAAGAAAATTTTTAAAATATATATATATTATAAAATTTGATACCATTTATAAAAATTTGAAGTTTGAACTCAAGCTACTTGATAGACTTTGGTTATGTTTGACAAACAGCAGATTGCATTAATTATTAGTTTATTCTAATCAGCCGTTAGTTGATAGCTGATTATATCAACTGATTTGACCCACGGATAATATCAGCTGTTTATTAATGATATTTGATAAAATTAGCTATTTAGTATTAGTTGTTGAAATGTAAAATAACTTATGAGAGCATAATTTTAAAAAATTATAAGGGTATGAATATTATATTTCTTAGTATTTCGTTGAATATTCTTATAAAAATTTAAATTTAGATATTTAATTTTACAAAAATTAAGTTTATAACGTTAACAATAACAATAATAATAATAATAATAATAATAATAATAATAATAATAATAATAATAATAATCATCATCATCATCATCATCATCATCTAACGTTAAATTCTCTATTAATATGAATAATGCTGTCACGATCCGGTACCACATCAGGTCCATGATAACCGCCGCATAACCGTTCTAAGGATACTAACGGTATTTTTAATCTGACTATGCAAGGTTAACTGAATATCTTTTTTTTGTTAAAAATTTGGGCAACACAACGGCCGTATTTTAGAAATCCCAAAACCTGCAAACAATTTTAAAAAAACACTTATATATTCACATCCAACCACAACTTCAAGACCTTAAAGTCTACTCAAGGCAATCTCAACAACAGTATTAAAAGTTCATATATAAAATCATTTATAAAACACCATATAGTAAACAATTAACTTACAAAATCATAAAGCATAACTACATAAACACAGTTCATGAGCTACTAGACAACAAAAGTAAAAACTAAGAAACTACCATGTGTGATAATACTCCGAAAATGTCAAAAGATCCCACGATCCACTCAGAGCTTCAAACTCAATAAATTAACCTACATGGTTGGAAAACGGAGGGGGTGAGTACACTAGGTGCTCAGTAAGCAGGAAAAACATATAACACAAATAGAATTCGATCATACAAAGACGGTGTAAATAACCTATGAAGTGAATATACATGACATAAAAACACATTGGCCTAGCTTATGTCTTATCATATACTGGTTAGGAACCATATAGGCGCAGCCTATTATTCACCCATCCTGTGGACATAGGTTCCAATTCTAATATACAAATGCATAAAATCATCATATGTATAAATCAATTCTCGTCATAAAAACAAATATCAGAATAAGTCAAAACAATCATGTGTGACATCATATCCACTGGTTTTCAGTGTTGGCTCAACTTTCATCCGTGGTGAGTTCAGATTACAATCGACAAGAACGTTATGACCCTAGGTGATGACCTCGTCGATGTCCAGATGCTAAGTGTGGAATCACCCGTGAGTCCCGTAGAAAGATGCCGATACAGTGATTCGACTTTTATGTACCAACGTTAAAGGTATGAGAGTCGCTTAATCAGTTGTACCTAGCACACGATTGGTCAATCGTCTCCTCACTAATTACCAAAAATTATATACAAAAATTAAGTACATAAATCAAGTAAAGCATTATGTTTTTATTTATCGGTCCAATTGATAAAGTGAAACGGTACCATGGCTCTAAACCAAAGGAGAACAAATGCATGCAAAATACATGACTTAGCTATGCATTTGTAAATTCCAAAACACTGTTTTATGTAGTAAAAGTCATCTTTTAAAATCCAAATGCAAAATTGTTCAAAAACGTAGTTTTCAGAAAAATAAGATGTTTTCCATTACATTTTATTTGCAGGTTTGTTAAAAGTAATATCATTTCTCAAAATACGAAATTAAACCATCAGAAAGCATTGTCCTTTGCACTTCAAACACAAATTTGTTGACAACAATATCATTTTTCAAAATATGGAATAAAATATCGATTTCAAAAACAATGTTGAAACATTATTTCATACATTAGAAGTTATCTTTTGTACTTCGAGTGCATAATTATTTAAAACAATGACGTTTATTAAATACCTTAACATATTTGCATCCATTTGAAATTCAATTCTACTATACGTTATACCTAGGTTCAAAATTCACATATAAGCCATCATGCTTGTCTTAGGATGCTCTAATCCTATTTGAGAAATATGGTCTCTCCAACTGACCTTAAAAGAAGGTATACACTCTCTTAGCTTCAACAATCTTGGGTACGGGCTCCTTGATTCACAACTTCCGAGCCTTTGTATATAAAAAGGATATACAATGAAATTACTACCTAAACATAAATTTCCTATTTATACACCCCTACATAGGTGTATAAAACACAATATCACTCCGTATAAGCTATAGAATTTGAAGATTAAATTTCTCACAAGTTTACTTCCTTACTAGTCACATTGGCTTTTCTTTTGTATTTTCTAAGGTATTTAATGCCTTTAATCCCATACTTACTCATTTTCAAACATAATTAAGCACATTTTTATCCAAGCATATTAGGCTTTACTTGTCAATCTAAGCAACAATTCAAGTTCACTCTAAGTAAACATAAAAGTGTTTTCCAATGTACACCATTATAAAGCCTTAAATACTAAACCAAGTTCACTTAGGCATTTTATCAAACACCTAATGTACAAGATTTTTAAATCACGTTTTCAAGACTTTATCATAATAATTCATACTCCTATCATGTCATATAGTAACATTTCCAATCAATGCCACATTCTACCACTCCATTCAAACTAATTTCCTTCATTTAAGCTACATTTTATCAATTGTACAACTCATTACATTAATCCACTTCTCCATCATTTCAACCTAAACTTAGCCAACACACATCTTCTTTATTCTTCATCATCAATTCACATCATACATGTATAATTAACACCATATAATTCATTTAGATCTTCAATTTCAAAAGATATTAAAAAACTCACAATTTTGGTTTTGACTTAAAGAACCCTCTCCGTGACACATTTCATTCATCTAAGCCATATTTCATGCATATTCAAGCATGGAGAACAACATATCTTAACACCAAACTCAAAATCACAATGTAGAGAGAGATGAGACAAAATTTACCTAAACCTTCCTTTGATGATATCTTCAAAGTATTTGAGATTTTCTCAAATATAATGATAGATTTGAGTTCCTTGACCCCAAATTAGCTTAAAACACCTTGATTGAGGTTGAAGAATCAAAAATTTGGTGGAAAAATATGGGATGGCCGAAACCTTTTTTCTTCTTCTCTCTTCTCCTTTCTTTTTCTTTCTTTTAATTAAAACTAATTATTTTAATGTCCAAATAATGGGTTGCACGGTCTTTGACTAAACATGGTGAATTTGCCATTTTGTTCTTAGGTTATATGAAATTACCATTTTACCCTCCAAACTTTCCTAAATTTGCAATTAAGCCCAATGTTATGAATCACCAAAACTTTTATTTTTATTTTAGTCCTTGGACTTTTGGAAATAATAATTAAGCCCCTTAAATTTATAAAATTACATATTGATCCTCCCAAAATTGATATGTTTAAGTCCTTTAACTTTTGACAATTTGTAAATAAGCCCTTATGTACATCAACTTTTCCAATTAAACTTTTTAAGTGTCCAATAAGTCTATAAATCTTGTCTAATCACCTCTAAGGCATTAGAACACATTTAACTTAACCACCATGGTCATATTCATCTAACGGACTCGGTTTTACATACTTAGAAGCTTATATGTCAGAAATCTCTAAGATTTCACATACCAAAGGACTTAAATACATCTTTGAACTCATATACAACCATGTATATATCAATATATAGTAGCATCTCCAAGTATAGACCAATACAAAAGGGTTCAAAGAGTTCGACGTTATAGATATAGCAAGCTACATCATATTAGTACTTTTCATATAATATGTATGAAATTTATTATTTAATAAATTAAAAATATATAATTATAATATGACACAGATACGATGTGATATACTAAAAATATTAATTTGATGTGACTCTTTATGTTCAAAAATTTAATATTGTTTTATTTTAGATATAAACTAATATTATAAAATTAAATAAAGAATAAAAAGTTTAATTAACCCTTTTATTATATTATTCTAAACTTCACAACATAATTATACGGTTAAAAAATGTCAAATTTGAAAATACACAGAGCAAAAGTAGAGAGTAAAAAAGAGGACAACACTATTATTAGGCAAAGAACTAACTCCAAAAGTATCTCTTATGAAACTTTTAGAAATCGGCCCTGTTTGGTGAATGGCTTATCAGCTAAAAATTAGCTGGTTGACCACATTTAGCTTATTGACTATTCTAATCAGCTAGTTATTGTGTTTGGTAACCAGCTGATTGGGTTAGCTGATTGAACCCAATCAGCTGATTTTCAAGAAGCTAATAGTAGCAGCGTTTGGCGTTCAGCTGATTAAACTTGACGAATGTGCCCTCTCTCACTTTTCATGCTTCAGCCCTAGATGGAAAGATTCGTTGGTGGCAAGATCAAGCTTGGCCGCAGGATCGGCAACGGATCCTTCGGCAAGATCTTTCTCGCTCAGTCTTTTTTCCACTACACTCACCCATCTCTGTTGCTATTTGCTATGTTTGCTACCTGATTGATTATCGTTATGGTGTTTTTCCCTTTGGCAGCTACACATTTCAATACGTTCGAGATCGTAGCGGTTAAGATCGTAAGTTCCTCTCGTATTTTGCATTTGTTTTTGGGGAGCTTTAAGCTGATCTCGCTGTCGATTTGTTAATTTTTGTGTTTATTTGGTAGTTCTTGATTTGGGTTGGTTTGTAGGAGAATACTAAGAGGAAACACCCTCACTTACTTTACGAGGCTAAGCTATATAATATTCTTCAAGGAGGAATTGTGTTCGGATTGACTGTTTTGTTTTGGTTACAACTTTTGGAGAAATGAGTATGCGTAATATTATCATGCTTTTTTGGTAGGCGGAATCCCTGGGATAAAATGGGCTGGTGTTGATGGGGAAGAGAACGTTCTGGTGATGGATTTGCTTGGGCCAAGCTTTGAGAACTTGTTCGTCTATTGTGGGAGAAATTTCTCTCTAAAAATCGTGTTAATGTTGGCTGATTAGATGGTAAGTTTGACTTGGTCATATCGTAATTAGTCTTAAGATCAACAACAGATACTGCCACTCCATTCTTCACAATTGCTTGTAACTACTCTGCTCTTTATACCGTAGTTCAGTTGCTAATTATGTTTCCTATCAGTATAAAGTTTTCCAAATTAGCTCTTTCATGATTGTGTTTTTTCAATTGGGAGATGTACATCTAACTCGTTTATGTACGTAGTTCCCATCTCTTTTTTCCCCCATATTACAAGAATAGAGTATGTTCACTCCAAAGGATTTCTGCATAGATACATAAAACCTGATAACTCCCTGATGGGTCTTGGCCAGAAAGCTAATCAGGTAATGATTTGTGATGCCTTATTGGTGTTTCTATAGACTTATTATCAGGTTAAGAACAAAATTGCTCATTTCAGGTTTACATATTTGATTTTGGGCCTGCAAAACGATATCGAGGTGCCACAACAAATCGCCATATACCTTATATATAACTGTTTGCTAGTTAATCATTTTCTACTCTTTTCTATAGCAAGTCTTCGTGTATATCGACTGTGGCTGAGATTCCTATTATTTTTGGAATTGATGAAGATAAAAAGGTGGGGGTTGGGGGTTATGAAATGTGATTTTACCTAACCCCTTCTAACTGTCTTCTTCTTAGGGAGAACAAAAGCTTAACCGGAACTGCATGTTATGCCAGTTGCAATACTCACCTGGGAATTGGTAAGCTAAATTATAGTCTTCTTGAAAGCAAGTTAAGAGTTTATGCGTTTAGATTATCACGTAAACATGCTTAGTTTTGTTTTGTATGAGCTTTCCACATAGCCTCGTTCATGCCTTAATTGTAGAGCAAAGCTGCCGAGATGATTTGGAGTCACTTGGTTATGTTATGTTATATGTTCTTATATTAAGGTTCTGATTCTTGTTTTCTATTCTCCCTTCCATTCCTTCTGATCTTCCTTTTTTTTTAATCTCTAATTATGCACATGTTGATTTGACGAATGACCATAGATCTGTCATAGATGTTGCTTTTTTTCCGATAAATTTATGCCAAGACCCCTTTAGAGGTTTATGTTTCTCTCCTTCTATCAAGTCAGAACTTTTTCGTGTTAGCAATTTCAAGGATTTGTTTCGTTATTGCTAATTATCT